>PVKC010026872.1:0-15962 GCA_004027635.1 Crocidura indochinensis
CCCATTAATAACACAGTATGACACTGAAACTTCCACATCAAGAGTGCTGAAGCACCATAGATGTGGATCAGCAGCACATGTGTACACAGGCAGTACATGTGCACCAGAGGCAAATTTTTTAAAAGTGTTATAAAATATCCAATAATATCTTTGTACATTAATAACAAAATACTTTCTGTATGAGCAGAGAATTGCTATACTATGAAATCTGTTGCCAGACTTGTCTTTTTGCTTGACTTTTAATACTTTCAAACTTTCTTTTGAGATGCACTGTACTAGTAGGTCTCGAAATCACAAACACATCAGCTTAGCAAAAAGCCAAGGTGCTTTGAGAAGTCTTCTCCAATACTTCTCTAAATAAAGTATCAGTAACTTTTTTTGCTTTCTTACAGTATTCTGTTTGGTACTTGCTTTCTCTTTTCTCTCAGGCTTTACTGCATGATACATATAATAAAATCATTTCTTATCTGGACTATAATAAAATTAGTAATTGAATGCTTTGTCTTTTGAATAATGAGAAATTATTATAAGATAAACACTTCCAAATAGAAATGGTCTAACTAGGTAATGGAACATGAATACGCTGTTCAGGTCCACACACTTTTAATAATGTTCATTTTGCTCATTCATTAAAAATCAAGAAGTAAGAGTTTTAGTAGGTTGGTTGTTTGGTTGGTTGGTTGAGTTATTTTCAGGTAAGTAACACGTGATTCAATAATTCTGTATTACTCAGAACTTATACCATCATCTTTGGCTTAAGAAAATAAAATTGGATCTCACTTTACTGAAATTTTATGGGCCCCTTGAATCTGAGTAAGATACAGAAAAACATGAAAGCAGAAATGAGAAAATCATCCGTTTCTTGATTCATTGTATATCACAGAGTATTCTTTCTCAATAAAAAGAAATCAGGGATACTAATCTTCAATAAAAGAACAAATTCTGAAAGGAAGAAAATGTGATATAAAGAAAAAAGACTGCTTTGTGAATCAAGGCAGTCTTCAAAATTTAGATTGATCAGACATTCCAACAGGAACACCATTAACTTAGGTCACCTCTGTAGCTCTTCATTTACTAAACTACAAAATGAAAATAAGAGTCTCACTTCCTCTGCCTGAAAGTGTTTTCTTTGAAGTTAATGATAATGTTGTGAAATCTAACCCTACACGTGAACAAAAGCAAACTGCTTTTTTACAATTAAAAAAACAAAATTATCAAAGGTAAGTATGAGCTTACGTGCACACCTATTCTGAGAGGAGAAATACATTGCTGCCATTTTCAATATAGTCAAATATATGGCATATTTTAAACTCACTGAATTATATATGATGACTTTCTCACTATCTACACAACATAAAAATCACAAGTTCCAATATTTACTTCCTCCTAACGGCTGACTTAACAGTTTGATTTTTTAACATGATACTAAGAAAACACACCAAAGGAAAAATGTATGATGAGTTCCAAAAGTTTTATTTTATAATTCTTGAAGAAAAATAAATTCTTAAGGGTTTAATATTAGAAATGTTTTAATATTATAAAATCTAAATATTGAATATTAATTTTCATTGTATAGATTTTTCTTCCTTCAGAAAATATCTGTCCCACTCCATTTGACCAATGCCTGTAGTGCTCAGGATTACTCCTGGCACTGCACTCAAAGACACTCCTGAAAAATTTCGACAAAATATACAGTGCCAGAGATAAAAGTTGAGTTGGCCGTGTTCAAGGCAAGCTCCTTAACTGCTAAACTATCACTGTGGCCCGACAGATAATAAATATCTTAATGGGAATAGGTTAGAGACGTAAAGAGAATCACTAAGTTTACAAATAGTTATTTTCTAGAAACTACAAAAACTGATTAGTACAGAAATTGAGTGTTTTTTTTAATAATTAGAAAAGACTATAACATTATAAAGAAATAAAAAGAAAACGAAACGATAGCAGAGTGTATGGCGTTTGCCTTGTACATGGCCCGTGGGGGTTAAATCTACAGCATCTCCAAGCCTGCCTGGTGTGATTCCAGAAAGCAAAGTCAGAAATGACCCCGAGCACTGGTCAGTGTGGCCCCAAAACAAAACAAAAGTGACTTTGACACCTTGAATCTGAGTTATTTCTAAGTTATGTCTATGCTTTTATGCTTCAAGGTGAGTGGATTAATATACCCAAGTTAAAATAACAAAAATCTTCTGAACCCCAAAATGAAGCTGTAATAGCAGCTACACAGAGTATTTACTATCTGACTTTGGGCCAATCACCTAACTGCTTTGATTTTGCTTGTTATCAGAAAAAAAAAGTGAGCCACAATACCCTTAATGCCAACTGGTTTGGGTGGAAGAAGCAAATGCTATGGCACACAGAAAATTCAACGCACTTTTTTAAGCAAAGGGAGCTATCTTTATAATATATTACTATATAAATGCAACACCATAATATTACTTTTATATTAATTCATTATCTTATATTTATTTTGAGGGAGTTTGGGCCACACTCAGTGACATTCAGGGGTTACTCCTGGCTATGCACTCAGAAATCGCTCCTGGCTTAGGGGAATATATGTGACGCCAGGGGACATCGAAACGTGGTCTGTCCTAGGCTTGTGCACTCAAGGCTCTGGCCCCAGTTTTATCATCTCTTAAGATGAATTTGTTACATTCACACTTTTTAGCAAATAAGGTGTCACGGTACTGCTTAATAGAGACTTTTTGCAAGAGTTGAAACTTTTCACTTTGCTATGATTCTGTTTCAAATCAGGAATTTTCCCTAAAAGAAGTCAGTTAGAAAGGACCAAAACTCATAAGAAAAATTCTTTCTAATATATTAAGTAAATGTCATTCATTAAAGTTTTTCTCCTGTTCCTACATCAAGTCCATAAGGATGGGTGTCCAAAGCATGAAAAAGATTCATGACAGACGTACAAATTAGTCAGTACCTACATCACTGTAAGACACAATACCTTCATGCAGAAGAGGTTGGTTGATCCCTCAGGATGTGTAATGATCACTTTTTCCCCTTAGGAGCCCAGTGCCAACTAGCCCTTTTATTTTTGTCAACAACGCTTCCTTTTTGTTCCTCCCCTCCAACTAGGAAGTGCATCTCTGACACAGACACAATATACCTTTTCATAAGGAAGGCAAATGAATATGTGCCAGATGGGCTGAAAGGATTACAACATGTTTCCTGCCCCCATAGTGACTCAATGGGGCTGGTATGAGAACTTATCTAATTCAAGAAGTCAGCTAACCAAGCAGAATCATGAGTCACAGTTCCTGGGTAAAAACTCAATTTTCAACAGCATTTGGCGTGAGGGTGGAGGGACTTTGGGGGAAGGATTACACTAAAGGTCATTCAGACAAATGATACTATCATAACTGTTGGGAGCCATCAGTGTCCACTAATTTGCTGCATCTCTCAAAAAGATTAAGCCAATCACCTCTCCGTTTTCCTTCAAGGTGAGAGAAAACATAAAACAACATTGATAAATTACTGGTAAGAATCCAAGTAAGCTGAACGGCATCTGGTTCAACCTGTTTGGAAAATGATATGAATACTTCAAAAATGAAGAACTGAATTTCCATATGATTCTTAAATTCCACTTCTTAGCATCTATCTCAAGGACCCAGAAGCCTTATCCAAAGAAAGCATTTGCATTCCTAAGTTCATTGCAGACAAAAGATGGTAACAACTCAAAGGTCCAATAACAGATGACAGGATAGGGAGTCCAGAGTGACAGCATAGCACTACACTGCCTACTGGGAACTGACCCGGGTTCAATTCCCAGCATCCCATATGATCCCCTGAGCCTGCCAGAAGTAATTTCTGAATGCAGAGCCAGTAGTAATCCCTGAATGCTACTGGATATGGCCTAAAAACTAAAAAGAAAAAAAAATGACAAAATAAAGAAATTGAGGTATATATAAACAATGGGATACTACTCTACTAAAATAAAATATAAAATGATGCTATTTGTGGCTTGCTTCTACCATAAAGGATACTCCAGAAAGTATCAAGCTGAATAAAGATATTCAAAAGCAGGAAAGATCTGGAACAATCTCTCTCATATAACTGATATGAAGAATAAAAATAATGGAATAATCAATGTCCAAAGGTAAAAGAACATGAAAATTGCTCTACAGAACTGAGCTTACTATGGCAGAAAAGGGAGTCAGGGAGGTGGTGATGCTGAGCAAGAACATTGGGACAACAGTGGAAGGAAATAAATATTCTGGCAAAAAATGTGGTGTGGATATATTATGCACATGAAACCCTAAATTTAACAATGTTGTTCACCACAGTTTCAAGAAAATGAATGGGACACTGGGGGATCGAACCACGGTCCGTCCTAGGCTAGCGCAGGCAAGGCAGGCACCTTATCTCCCGCGCCACCGTCCAGCCCCAAAAGAACAAATTTCTGTCATCAAGTAGCTTAAACATAGAAATAGTGGAGAGAGAAAAAATTCATGAATGATGATAGGATTGGAGTATAGAGAGTAGAAGAGATGAGAAAGAAGCAGAGAATACAAAGGTAATGTCAGGAAACAATCAGTTTTATGAAGATAAGTAAAGTAGGTTAAAAGGAGAGTGTGAGTGATCGAGTTATTTTTGATACCATAGCACAGGAGAGCCTCTGTAAGCAGATAACATTCAAACACAGAGTTAAATCCTAAAAGAATAAATTATAATGAAGAATTGAGTTCAACATATTTAAAAATCAGGACATGGTGACATACTCAATCAAGTAAGGGAGAAAATTGACTGAACTTAAAGTCAAGTATCAGCTGTATTTCTGATGAATCAGCCCATACTCTAGTATAGCCTTTTTCTCCTGAAGATCAAAGGGCCAATAAGGTGTGATGTTATCTCTATCTCTAAATCTGATCTGTACACTGGCCTAGTTTTATCTCCCCACTTTTTAGTTCTATTTTTAATTTCAAGAAAATGCTTTTAATGGCATAGAGAAACTAAAACATGCTGTACAATAGGCAGAACTATAAGAGGGCTCAAATTCATGCCATGTAAATAAATGGTGATGGCATATATTGGAGAATTCTAATCTGCTTAGTTGATCACTAATTAAAACATTTCTCAAATCACTCACAAAAAAGAGCAATTAAAGCAATAATATTGAATGTATGGCTCATAGACATCAAGGAAAGATACATGGGAAGTGTTTTTCAATGAATTCCCTAAGTTGCCTGTAAAAATCATCAGAAAAAAAGATTTTAGTTATATGCATCAAAATTTCTCTAGAAATTTGTTTTGTTCAAGGCTGGAAAGATTGTATAGTGAGTAGGGAGCTTACTTTACATTTGACAGACATGGGTTCGACCCCAGAAATCATAGTCTACTAGGTTTCATCAGGAGTATGGTATCATAGCTCAGAATTAGTGATCAGTGAGTAGAGAGCCAGGATTACTGGATATGTCCCCCTCAAAAAATTGATCAATTCCAAAACATAATGTCTTTACTTATATCATCGGTAACTACAGGAATCATTGTGATGTTAAATAGTATTTCTGGAGATGAGACGAGGTCTGAAAAGACAAACTTTAAAGGCCTTTATAATCTTGTTCAATAAAATCAAGATCTGTGATGGCTGAGTTTACTTATTTAACTTCAATGACAGTTTTGGCTGGCTTCTCTTTAGAAGCAACATGAAAAGAAATAATATATCTCATGACAGATTCTTTTTTCCCTATATAGAAATAATATACATTCATTATTACTCATTTATTTGTATAAGCACTCTAAGGATTGTGACCCCAAGACATTTTTTCTCTTTATTAAAATTTGGAAAACAGAATCAATGTCATTTATTTTCCCATAGGTATTGAATTCCAAGAAACAATTAGGACTCTGCTCGACTAGAAGGTGGAGATGGTAGAAATTTCCTTCATTTTTATGCTTTAGAGCACAACTACAGAATGTGTATCCCATAAAGGTTAGTGATGCCAGAGGGCCTCTCTATATTGTGTATAAATGCAAAAAAAATGACATGTTCTTAACTCAAATTTTCAAAAATAATTCAGATATTATTCTATGAATAACATTGCCTAAGGGCACTTACCCGAGGCATCAATTTGTAGGATCCAATAGAAGCATAAAGTCATTAAACACCATAGAAATCCCATCCTGTCAACAGAAACACATAAGAGAGAATAGTTATCAGTAGAAAGTTGTTAAATAATATTTACTACCATGCTTACTAGTGACTGTTATAAGAATTTTGCAACATTAAGAATCAAAATTATTAGGGCCAGTGTGGTGGTGCAGGGGGTAAGGGGAACTACCTTGCCCACGCTAGTCTAGGACAGACTGCAGTTTGATCCCTCGGTGTCCCATATGCCCCCCCCCCCAAACCAGGAGTGATTTCTGAGAGCATTACAGGAGTAACCCCTGAGTGACACCGGATATGGATGCAAAAACAAACAAACAAACAAACAAACAAAAGAATCAAAACTATTAGAGGCAGTAGGTAAAATAAGCGAAGTGAAATAATAATACAATTAAAAAAAACAAGTTCTATAGTCAACCTTGGTAAAAGTATGATAAAATTCCAATAGCCTGACTCAATATATTTATCTTAATCACAAATTATAATTACTTGTTTTAAATACATAGATGACATATACAAATACTATGTATATTGTCTGGATTTTCTCTACAGAAGCCCCATTATGAAAAGTAAGCTTGCTATTGTTAATTCTTGTTGCATTTATTTGACTTATTCTCAGTTGAAAGCATAATACGATCATATACTTTTCTTTCTAAGTGATAAATAGAAAGTTTAGAATTCCAGAACTCAGAATTGGCCTGCAGTTGCAATACTCTGAATTTACATTAATTCAGGTGTATAAAAACTGGTTTGCTGTGTGCAGTTTTCTTCCTTGCATCCACTCTCTACACCTCACTGCAGTAATTTCAATAAGAATACTAAAACTAGATTCAAATACCTGTGATCTTTAGCCTTTCCATTGATAACCTGATGAAACAGTCAACTAGCATGAATCTTGCCCAGGCTTGTGTGATCTTTAATGCAAAAATTTTGGTGATTTAAGAACTCTGTAGAATGTTTCTTTTTCTATCACCCTAGAGATATCTTTTGGCTCCTGATGAAAGTTTGTAGGGCTATAAATACTGAACTTGGATATACTGTGAAACTTTGTATTCAAGACCTCTGCTTTCTGTTTTGAACAAAAGACAAAGTTGCTCAGAAAGATCTTGAAAGTTTTCCAGATCAGATAGGATCTCCATTTTCTTAAATCTTAGCCTTTGCCAAAAATCCCCAACCACCAGGACATACTGATCTAAAGAAATACAGAGGCATTTATTAGGTGCATGTATAATTATATTTCAATTGGAACAGTTTTAGGAGAGCTACAATAAAACAAAATGTGTAAACTAGTACTGTCTAAGCAGTTCAGAGTAAACAGACAATTTAAAGGAATATGCCAACTTCCTTCCAAGATATTACCTAATTTGACTATGCATCATACAAAAAATTGTGGTGTTTGCATCATTTACATCATTAACATGGTTACACATGAATCGCACCTGAATGTATTAAACATTGAACAATCATTTTAATAACATAGAATGCATGCCTCCCTTTCGCTACCACTATGCCATTTCCAGTTCTTACCTTTTAAAATAAAGAACAAAAATCTTATTGCATCCATTTTCTTATAAAACATGAGATAAACACTTTATGTTTATGAGTCAGTCAAATTCCAGAAGTCTCTGATGAGCAAAGTGCAAGTTATTTTTCTCTAGTAGAGAAGATAAAACACATGCAATGTATCCCAACACTATCAACTATGATCAAGACAAGTACAAAGGAATGATATAATATGAAAAGATTTATCAACAGAAGGTATGGCACTAGATTATAAGAAACATAGGGTCCAAAAACCAGTACAGCAGATAGGCATTTGGCTTATACAAGCCAATCCAGGTTTGATTTTTATCAACTAATATTGTCCCCTGAGCCCCACCAGGAGTAATCCCTGAGTATGAGCCAGGAGTAAACCATGAAGACCACTGGGTATAACCCAAAACCCAAATAACAACAACACAAAAATAACTGCAATACAGAGTAAATAGTGATAAATAAATACAGGTAAGTGATAATCAAAGATTAGCAAAAGAAATAAATAATAGTCACGACAAGGAAGCCAAAGTAACTTTTGAACTGTGTGAATAGGGTTGCAAACTTTAGAATGAAGGCAAAAAGAAAAGCACTGGGGAAAGAAACTCAGGGGAAGAAAATGATACTCATGAACAAGGAAAGCATGAAGTATAAATAGGAACTAGTCTATAAATAATTCAGTTTGGCTCAAGTACAGGGTGTTACAGAAAGAACTATAGGAGATTTTGTTGGGAAGCAGGAATGCTGGGTTCAGAATATGGTAAACAGCAGGCTAAGGTTTTGAAATTTAATTTGAACTGCAAATATGGAACAACTGGTGTATTCTTATTAGGGGAATGATGTACTCATCAAATAGTAGCTTATGGGGATCATTCTTGTAGGCACGAATTGGATAGATTGCCACTAATTTTTGTCTTGAAATTATTTTGGCTCCTATGGCTAACATCATCATAATTATTTTTCCTCTAGCTTTGTGTCATCTATAAACATGATCAACGCACCACCTATGTCCTCACACAAGTCATTAATAAAAAAATTAATAATTCTGCATTAATCCTTTTCAGTGGAGACAAGCTAGAGATTTCATTACAAGCACAGTAATTTCAGCCTCAATACTCAGCAAGGCTAAAGTGCCCAA
This sequence comes from Crocidura indochinensis, assembly GCA_004027635.1. Taxonomy (NCBI): domain Eukaryota; kingdom Metazoa; phylum Chordata; class Mammalia; order Eulipotyphla; family Soricidae; genus Crocidura; species Crocidura indochinensis. The sequence continues at coordinate 8,787 of PVKC010026872.1, forward strand.
GCCTCCCAAATTGCTTTTGACTCTTTAAAAAAAAAATCACACTTCTTGATTTTTCCAATTTGTCTGTGTATAAACTGCTGAATTCTTGTGGCACAGTCTAGAAGACATTCTAATTAGTATGATTGAGGGCCTTAATTGATATTCTCTTGAGTAACTGGATTATACCCAAGGCAACAGGAGTTAAGTCACTAAGTTAAGGCTAATGTAAAGGTAACCTATGCACACATAAAACCAGGGGAAGTCCTGGCCTGTGATGAATTAGAAATAAAGCAGACTGAAAAGAAAATTTGATTGTATAGGCTGGTCTTGACAGAATAAATGTACCAAGGTTAGAGGAAGGCAGTTGTTTTAAAACCTCTCAGAAGGCTGGTTCATTTAACACTGTCATATATTCTGCCTTGGAATTGTATTACTGTGATTAGTAATACACTGTTACTTTATTCTTGGGGGTAGAGGCGCTAAATTTTCAGGGAGGGAGGAAAAGTCAAAAAGCAAAAGATCCTTCTAATCATGCATAGTTTCTCATAATCTGTTGTTGGTTTGTTGTTGTTGTTGTTTTGGTTTTTGGGCCATACCCAGTGATGCTCAGGGGCTTAGAGGTTACTCCTGGATATGCTCTCAGAAATCACTCCTGATTTGGGGAACCATATGGGAAGCTGGATCATCAAACCAGGGTTCATGCTAGGTCAGCCACATGGAGATAGAACAAGGGTTAGGGTTCATGCCTGTGTTTGATCTCCAGCATCACAGGATCTCTGGATCATAGGAGAGTATCGTCCTGCCAATACCCAGCAAGTCAGTCATGGTTGTAATAGTTCCCATAATAACAGGACATAAATAGCTCTGTCTACTTTCTCAGGCTCATGTATTTAATTCCTGTTCAAATGGTGTCACTGGCCTGGGGGTACATTGAGCACCACTTGGGAAAGCTTCTCTCAAAAAAAGAAAAGAAAACGAAGGAAAGAAGAAAAGAATGAAGGAGGATGAGAAGAGAGGAGCTGGGAAGGAAGGGAAAAATCAAGTACATAGATCACTGTTAATCTTATATGCAAATATTTCTATGTGAGCATTCTATAGACTCTATAAGCTTCAGGATTCCTTAGTTCTGAGTCATCCCTGATGGTGATTTCTTTCATTTGACCAGTTGAATGAAAGGCTAAAATTGTGTTTGCTGTCACAAGAAGAGTGCTATCTCTGAATCATGGATTATTCAGTCTTCTACTGAGCAATATTTCACCAGTCCACAGAACCAGGGTTCTCCTTTTACTTTTTCTTTTTACACCACAATAAATCTCCATACTTAGATCACAATCAATCTATAGAGTTCAAAAGATCCATCTGGAACTTTGATCTTCAAAATAGAAATGTTGCTATTCTTTTTTTGAAGAACCTCTATTTTTTTCCCCTTAAGGTCTTGGTACATGCTGGTAAAAAAAAAAAAACCTTTACCCAAGAAGTTACTATCATTGTTTTATTCCTAGTTGGCAGATGTCATTTTCTATGGCCTTCACAGGTAAACTTTGGCTATTAATACCAAAACACAAACTCAGAAAAACCATTGTCATGCATCTAAAGTATTTTCCGACATAGTGATCCCATCTGCATACTTACTTATATTTCACTAACATACTAATGAAATTGGAGGAAGTTGCACTGTTTCCAAATAACAATAAGCTTTTGTAAAACACAAGACAAATTAGCATTTTTCACAGAAAAGCATGTATCATTTATTAAATAATAAGACTCAAGAAGTCCAATTATTTTTAAATAGACAATGACTGCTCACTTAAAGGACATTCCCAGAAAGATAAAACTAGAGTGACAGAAAACAGACCAAGAGGGGCCAGAATGACAGCATAACAGTATGGCATTTGCCTTGTACCCTATGGACCCAAGACTGACCCAGGTTTGAGCCTGATATCCCATAGGTCTCCCGAACCTTCCAGGGACGATTTCTGAGTGCAGAGCTAGGAGTAACCCTTGAGTGTAGCCGGGTGTGGCTCGAAAACAAAAAATAAACAAACAAAAAAGACTAAGAGTTATAGATTTCTGTTTGTTTGTTTTTGGGCCACACCTGGCAGTGCTCAGGGGTTAATTCTGGCTATATGCTCAGAAATTGCCCCTGGCTGGGGCACCATGTGGGACACTGAGGGATCAAAAAGAAGTCTATCCTGGGCTAGCACATGCAAGGCAAATGCCCTACCACCTGCGCCACTGCTCCAGCCCAAGAGTTATACTTTATATAGAATAATTTAGCTGCAAGGGACAGCACAGGGGTGTTTTCTGGGAGGGATGTTCTCTGTCCTGAGGGAAATTATTAAATGTGTCTATATGGATGATTAGCATTATGAAGTCATCGTTAGAAATACCGATTATTGTACATTAATTACAATATACTTTAAAACTGTATGATTTTCTTTTTAAATAATCTAAAAGTGATTTGTGAATTTTTTTAGGCAGTTTAGATAAATAAAAGCTGTTCTAACCTACATCTTGTTTCTCTACTCAACATTTACTTTGAAAATAACAGAGCTGACTAGTTTGATGCTAAATGTTCCAGAAAAACCTAGCCATGTAGGCACACAGAGAGATCAATGAACTGTCCCAAATTTCTGCATATCAAGATAGAGTTGCTAACCTCAATTCAACAGGACAGTAAAACTTTCCATCAGAAAACATCAGCACATTCCTCTTAGATATCTCCTTTCCTTTTCTTATTTAATAAACCAAAAGCTTTTAGAACTCTAAGAGGCATATATAACATAATATTAATAATACCATTTGTAGTTTACATTTGCCATCTTTTAAAGTTTTAAACAGACTGATTACTTTTTTATTTATTTTATTTATATTATTTCATTTATATTTTTATAATATTTTTATTATTTCTACATATATATTTTATAATTTTATTTATATTATTAATTATTTACTTTAATATTATGAATAACAACATGATCTAATGAAATTATGGAGAAACTAAAATCATTTTTTTCATCCTTTACAAAAGAGTAGTAGGGGCCGGGTGGTGGCGCTGGAGGTAAGGTGCCTGCCTTACCGCGCTAGCCTTGGACGGACCGAGGTTCAATCCCCCGTGACCCATATGGTCCCCCAGGCCAGGGGCGACTTCTGAGCACATAACCAGGAGTAACCCCCGAGTGCTGAGCGTCACTGGGTGTGGCCCAAAAAAAACAAAACAAAAAAAACAAAAGAGTACTAGAATTCATTTTTTTTATTGAGATGAAGGTTAAAGAGCACTATTAAATAAATCCCAATTTAAATTTACATCTGTGACTGCATGCTCTCAAATTTCCTGAAAAAAGATGAGATAAATAATCAGAGCAACCACTTAGGATTATGTCCTGGGCACTCTCTTGAAGTAATTAAAGACCACTTTGTGACTGATGTGTTAGGTATTTGTGGACTCTTCTTAATGAGAATGGAAGACTGTTCCATTGCATTCTCTTCCAAGCAACTTCATGATTGAATAATTCTGTAATGAGAATTCTAGTGTCTTGGGAATTTTGTACCAACAGATTAACATTTGAATGAGCAACAGAAAGTAACTCTACCTTATCGGTTTATAGGGAAAAGTGCACTTGATAAGATTCAAAAAACAGCACTATCCAGGAACATAAATAGCTCTCCACAAAATGGTTATCATTAGCTTTCACTAAGTGAGATATACTATAACTGAAATACTTGATAAACTGGAACAGCACATGAACATCATTTATAAACACATTACTATTATTTACAAAGATGAGGCTGTTACTTGGTTCAAGTTAATTACTTGAGTAAAGTTTATTGTATTATAATTTTTGAAGAATCTGTGTCTAAATTTATGCTTCTTCAAATATTTCAGAGAAGATAGTCATTTTTATATGTCCAGGTTCTGTATGTTTCAGGAAAGACAAAAAAATTTCGGGACAAAAAAAAGTATAGCATATAGGATGTTTGCCTTGCACAATGCCATCCCAGCTTCAGTACCTGGCATCCTATGTCATTCCCTGAGCAAACAAAGACTGATCCCTGAGCACAGATAAAGGATCAAGGCCTGAGTAACACTAAGAGTGACACAAAAACGAAAACAAAAGTATTTTTATAAGATGCTCTATAATGGGGGCCCGGGAGATAGCATGAAGGTAAGGCGTTTGCCTTTCATGCAAAAGGTCATCGGTTCAAACCCTGGTGCCCCATATGGTCCCCTGTGCCTGCCAGGAGCAATTTCTGAGCATGGAGCCAGGAGTAACCCCTGAGCACTGCCTGGTGTGACCCAAAAACCAAAAAAAAAAAAAAAATAAATAAAGATGCTCTATAATGAAGCTTGAATTTGCATAAATTGTGGTCATTGAAGTTTCCCTTCTCAGTCTTTAGATCTGTCACTTACAAAAGGGAAGAAAGGGGCCAGAGCAATGGCATAGTGGTATGGTGTTTGCCTTTCATGCAGCTGATCCAGATCGGACCGCAATTCGATCCCTCAGCATCCCATATAGTCCCCCAAGCCCATAGTGATATCTGAGCGAAGAGCCAAAAGTAACCCCTGATTATCACCGGGTGTGGCCCAAGAATAAAAAATGGAGGGGGGAGTGACAGCATCTATTCTGGTAGTTTTATAGGTAATTCATTAATTATTGAAGGAGAATTTGTACTTTATAGTTCTCCACTAATATAAATTGTTAGACACTGGTATTGTCATAGAATTAGCAAGACATTTTTCATGTATAGGTCATTTTTTTAAAGTTAAAATGTAAATATTTTTTGTTTGTTTTTTGGGCCACACCCAGTGACGCTCAGGGGTTACTCCTGGCTATGCGCTAAGAAGTCGCTCCTGGCTGGGGGGACCATATGGGAAACTGGGGGATCGCACCACAATCTGTCCGAGGCTAGCACAGGCAAGGCAGGCACCTTACCTCCAGCGCCACCGCCCAGCCCCAAAATGTAAATATTTTTAAGGAAAAAAGAAAATTTTGTTTTTTCATTCAAATTCTAGATTACTTTGAGAGATATGACAATGAATAGCAATACACTTGTAAACATGATACAATTTATATAAATAAATGTGTAGTTGTACTTAGTTATGATGTTATGCTTATCTTAAAGATTATGGAAAATGTTTTGATTAGAAAAATGCTAAATAAAAAGGTAATGCAAGATACAGAAAACCACTAGGAACAGCTTTTTTGCTTGTTTTGGGGGGAGCCACACCTTGTTATTTGGGATTTATTCCTGGCTATCTTCTCAGTTTTCACACTTGGAAAGGCTTAGAAAGCCATCTGGTATGCCAAGAATCAAACATGGGTAGGATACAAGGAAGACAAGCAAAGTATTTACTGTCCTATCTTTCTGACCCCTAAGAACAATTTTTTTAATCAAGAAATCAATTCATGCATACAATATTCAGTAAAAGCAACAACAAAATAGAAATAGAAAAGTATAGGGGCCGGGCGGTAGCACTGGAGGTAAGATGCCTGCCTTGCCTGTGCTAACCTATGACAGATTGTGGTTCGATTCTCCGGTTCCCATATGGTCCCCCAAGCCAGGAGCGACTTTTGAGCACATAGCCAGAAGTAACCCCTGAGCGTCATTGGGTGTGGTCCAAAAACCAAAAAAAAAAAAAAATAGTATGCCATTAAAAGAAAGGAGAGATGAAAAGACATTTCCAAAAAAGAAGATATGCATTTTGCAAAAAGTATGTGGAAAATAAAGTATGTGAAAAGGTGTTCATCATCTCTTAGTAATAGAAAAAAATAAAAAAAACAGTGCTAAAAATGTCACATGAAGAAAAAAATGAAAATGACCAGTGTTGGTAAGGTTTATAAAAAAGCAATTCATAGTCACTATTGGTGAAAATGTCATTTGGTCTAGTCTCCATGAAAAGCAAAATAGAGCTTTCCCCAAAAAGTAGAAATGAAGCACTCATATAAATTAACTATCCCATGTCTTGCCATTTACACCCTAAAAAATATTAATTGAGAAAGAAATATGCAAAAATGTTACTGCTATAACTCACATATACAAAAGCAGATTAATAGATAAAAACAAAAAGAAAACTGGTATCTCTAAGGCTAGAGTGATAGATAAAACAGGTTATAGCCCAAATATTTGCTTTGTATTTAAACCAAACCATATTCAATCCTTAACACCACATGTGGTCCCTTGAGCACTGCCAGGATTGATCTCCATGCATACAGCCAAGAGGAAACCCTAAGCACAATTTGGTGTAGCCTAAACTATGTCTCCCCATGAGAAAAGATTCAATGGCATATGCAAAACTAGAATACTTTGTAAACACAAGAAAAAAATAAAATTTAGATGAAACTGGGGGAGGGTTCTACAGGAGTATCATGTTCAGTAAAATAAACCAAAAGATGGATAAATACCATCATTTATATATAATTTACATAAAACAAATTAAGATTATGGCCAATAACAATAGATAAGAAACTGAATTATAGTGCAGAAAATATCAGATCATAGGCCAGACAACCAAAAAACAAGGAGGTGAACTGGAATTAATACATGAACATTGGTAGAGAGTTGTAGACAGTTTTGTAAGGTGAGATAATTATAAACACCAAAGTCACAGTATTAAATACTATAAACATTTATCTTAAACTATAGTAATCAGAGTTCTTTTTTATTTCACTGATGGCGGTCATGAGCACTCTTGTAGTAATTCAATGACATTATATATGAAACTATAATCATTACTTCAAGTGTAGCCACATTACTAGTCTATACATGTATTTTACAGTGATAGCAGCTTAAAACACAAAGAGAATGTAATGAGAAGTCAACTACTGGAGCTTTAAGGCTAGAAGAAAAATGTGATAAACGCAATCACAGTTTGAGAAAATAAAGAGAGGAGAAACATCACTATTTTCAAAGTAGTTCTCAGCCCTGCAGCACATCAACACACAGATCCCTTCAAAAACAAGCAGCAGTTGAAGCATTGCACAGTCTTGAGAGTGTACAGAGCAGCAAACAATTGCTAGTGGACTATGATATCATATGAATATCAAATAAGAGAATAATCACCATTTACAAATCAGTCACAGTAGCATGCATAACAAGATCCCTTGGATTCAAATTTAAAAAAATCTAGCTGCCCCCTAACCTTGATTTATGTGATTTGTTTGGGGTTTCTGGTTTTGCACCACAATATCTCCCACT
>PVKC010026873.1:0-15961 GCA_004027635.1 Crocidura indochinensis
AAAAAAAAAAAAAAAAAAAAAAAAAAAAAAGAATTCTAAGTCCATGCGACAAAAACATCTTCTTTTTAATCTTTATCTACTCTGTAATCATATATCAGGTAATAAAATGAGTATGAGGATAAAGGAAAAAAATGGACACATCATTTTGAACAGTGCCAGTATTTCAGTAAGTGTTCTCACACCACTTGTTAATCTCATACAATCTATAAAATATTTAAAATCAAATGATAAAAGAGTACAAAGGTGCCTTGATAACACTTAGTAGAAGTATTCTTAACCTGGTCTCTTTGATTACATACAATCATTTGTAAAATTATGGGAATGAGTCTGAATTCTATGGGTTTTTGAATCTTATCTTTTATTTACATTTTTCTCTGATAGCCTTGACTTCATACAATTCTTTATGGTTTATATAATCTCCAAACATTCTAAAAAAAGCATCTAAGTGATTTAAAACGAAGAAGAATAAAAACAAAGTAATTTGACTAAGTCTCAATGAGTTGTTAAAAGAGTTTAGGAGAAATTCACTCTACTGATTCACTTGTCAGATTCTTGGTCCCTGAATCATTTGGCAATTCAAGGCATTCTGAACACCCTCCATCTCATTAGAGTGAATCTCTCTGATCCATCTGAAGTAAGGGCCTTTACAAAACAGTCAGATCTCATTAATCTGCTAAGGCAAAGCTGTCCTATTACTCCCCATTGAGAAGGAACCCATGAAATGGAGAATACCATTCCGACAATAATGGAAAAGAAAGAGCAGCAAAATTAAGGCAACATGAAAACACAATAATAATTCCAAACTGTGGCTTGGTGAAATACCACTGTCTGGAATTCACCACTATAGTAGATAAATATTAGGAACATTTTACACTGAAGAGCCATCTGGGCCTGAAGGAGGTGGGCTCGTAAAACATGCTAAGCATTCCTTCAGTCCCATACTAGACTGTCTGCTGCAGTCTTTCTTGTCAGAGAGCCAAGGGCATCAGACCACTTCTTGATTGTTTCGAACCCATTTTGTTACAATTATGAAATCCATTTAATATAAGGTTTTATCATGGAAATTTTGCTTAGTGGCACTTGGTTATTGATGGATCACTAACATCCCGAATTTCCTGTCTTTACATGTATGAGCACATCACAATTCTATCAGGATTACCTGTGAGATCTGGAGATCAGGAGTGATTCCTGATCAGGAGCAGATTCCAGAATCGGCCAGGAGTGACTTCTTAGAGCAGAGCCAGAAGTAAACCCTGGTACCACTGGGTTTGGGCTCAAAACAAAAATAAACAACACAAATTTAACATTTCAAAATTATACCTTGGGTTTAAAAATATCTTTGAACACAAAAGAAGGTGAAAATTTCCATAGATATATGCTACTCTCTCTAATAAACATTTTGTAAATAAATATTAGATTATCTTAACTATCTACATTTTGTTTTTTTTTTAGTAAATTTTAATTGAATAACCAAGAGATATAGTTACAGAGTTGTTCATGGTTGAGTTTCAATCATGCAATGTCCAACATCCTTCACCAGTGCACATTTCCTACCACCAATGTAGTCCCCAATTTGTTTCCTACCTTCTCCCTTGCCCTCCCTTCTTCCTACCTCTGTGGCAGACAGACCTCTCTCCTCTCTCTCTCTCTCTGTCTCTCTCTCTTTCACACTCTCTCTTTCCTTTCTAAATACGATAGTTTTCAATATGATACTGAAGGGATATCATATATATATATACACATATATATATATATTACTTTATCACCTTTCAGTACCAGTTATCTCATTCTTGTCCAGAGTGATGATTTCCAACTATTTCTGTCATAGTGGTCTCTTCATTGCCCTAACTGCAGAATCCTGCTCTTTGTTACAAGTAAATAAGAGAGGATATGAGGAAATGGAAATATGGAAATACATCCTCTGCTCATGGATCGGGAGGTTTAAGATAATTAAACTGGCTATTTTCCCCACAGTAATGTGCACATTCAGAGCAGTTCCTATAAGTATCTACTTTTGATCCCACTCTGATAAAAGACATATTACTTTAATTGTCTAAGTTTAGTATTGAATTACAAAAGAAATATAGATGCATATTTAAATAATATGTAATATAATAATTGAAGGCATATATTGATTATTAATTTAAATGCCTATTAGTTCCTGGAAGGTTAAACTAGCTTACAGTAAGTGCTATAATTTGAACTTACTATCATTTGTATTTATTGTAAGAAAGCCCTATATGTCACATGGCAGTTGTAAGAAAAAGAGGGGGAAGAAGTGATTTAAATGTTTTCTAATAAATTACCATATGTTTTGTTTTATAAGACACATCTGACCATAAGACGTACAATTTTTAAATGCTCTCCTCTCCTGCACTCAGGCTTCAGCTCCAGGTGGAAGTCTCTCCATAAGATGCATCTTTTGGGGTAAAAGGTACTTTTTATGGTACGAAAAATATAGTATATTCACATCCTGTTCTGGAGACTCCTTGACTTTTGGAAGTCTATGTATCTATCCCCTGTCCTTCAAGGCTGTGTCACTGGATGTAGGCAGGGTCGATATACCAGTATTAGTTTTTTCATTAATGAGGATGTGATTGAAGGCTATGTGTGATCAGGATGAGGTTGAATTCTTAGTTGGTACAGTGGGGGAGCTGGTGGGAGTATCAGAAAGTTTCAAAAAGTTTTTTCTCCTAGAGCTGATGTTGTTTGTTCATGTTTGGCAGTTTTCATTTTCTGAGAGTATGGACTTGTTAATTGATTTATAAATCTTGTTCTTTACTAAGACAGGATTATCCCTGAGAGTTGCTGATTCCTTGGAGTTGGGGGAATTGCTTTTGGGAATAAGGAAGAATAAGTCTCAGATAACAGGAAATTTTTTTCTCCTCTCTATTTTCAGCATCTAGTACCTAGAACACAATGGTCATAGAACCATCTGGAAGAGATCTCTGGTACAGCCCTGGATTTCTCATAAGGATTATACTCAACAGTGTGACCAAGGAGATGATATTTTGAAGGAACAATATTGGCGTCCGTAAGTCATACAATAGAGAGTTAAGATCAAGATTCTTTCAAAGTGAAACACAACAGGATTTCACTTTTTCATTGATGGCTAATGAGGATGGATAATTTAGTGTATGTATTTTTTATTAATTTTACTTATCTATAACATGTCTAGAATTTTATAAGTAATAACTCTAATCTTTAGAAAAGCTTACTACATCATATACTATTGCCATTTTGCATATAGGATGTTTGAGAACTAGAGATTTTTAAGTAGCTTGCCTTAAAATCACTTAGCTTATTCAATGGCGGGTCTGTAACTACAAAGGTTGAACTAGCTTTCTCACTGGCTCCACACCAAGACTTCAATTCTGGGCTTCATTAAAAAAAAAAAGGAATACTGGGGATTCATTTTCATGACCCACCTTAAATCCTACTTGGAAGTTCACCTGAGGGAGTCAGGCCAGCCAGTCATATACTTCACAAATAAGGATAAGAGGAGCAGTACATGAATGAACCTAAGGGAGGAAGTTCCCTGAAGATGGTCAAGATGTAAAAGATGGCAATATATAGTCAAATCCATTTACTACCCACTATACCTGTCTACCCAAAACAAAGTATGTCTACATTAGGGATTTCATGAGTCAGGAAGAATTAGAGAATTAGTTGATTTCAAATATAATTCTATGTCGATTTGACCAGCCTATAAGTGGTTCTTTGCACTTAAGTCTGGAGCATGAACTGCTAATGGAGGTCATGATTTCCTTGACAGGAAAATATAACATATTTGTTTTTTTCAGATATGAGAAAATTTCAAATTGGACACTCCTTTTCCTTGATCTGAAAACAGCCTTCAATTATGAGTAAAATAATTGTCAATTACTAAAATTATGATTCTAATATCCCTTGTCTGGTCAACCCAAACCCAATTCTTTCTAAAAAAAAAGGGAGCTTAGAAAATTGATTTCTTCAATTGATTATATCACAAACATTTGAAATTCCTTCCAACGAAAGATATAATAACACAAAAATTAAGACTTGAGAATCTACATAAATCTTGCTCTCCCATTACAGTTAGAAACAGACTAGGCTGGAGTGACGTGCATTGTGTATCATCTATTCAGAAGTGGCAAAATTCATTCAGCTTGAAATAAATGGTAACCATTTATAATTAAACATTCAGAGACTTGTCTACTGATTGAAAAACATTATCCCCTGCTCTTGTTTCCAGCTGGTATTTGGACCTGATTGGCTAATTTATAGGCAACATGCCTTTATTATTTGAATCCATCCTTCATTTAAACTTTAAACAGAAGAGGAAGAGGAAGTTGAGCTGGTGATGTGCTAATTCTTGTTGATGATTTACTCCCCGACCACAAGAACTATAAAAACCTGTATCTTACTGTACATCAAGTACTGAATATGGAGTCAGCCATATCTGGCTTGGTGGATACTTCTCTCGTACCCTTTAAAATATAATACAGCAACCAAAAATGCTTAGGCTAGATAGTTTAATCATAATTCTTAGTTTATCAATGATAAATGTTGAAGGCAAAATTCCCAAGTTGTGCAATAAGCATTATAAGCTCGAGTAAATAAAATTTTTTTCAGTGAATTATGGAATTTCTTAGAAATACTATCACTTTATATAATTTAAATTATTTATCATTTGCAATTGTAGGGTCAATTAGCTCAGGATCATTGTTTAGTATGCATTTCATATAGTTTTGGTAGTTCATAAAATTTTGGCTTTAAGGGAAAAAGCACAAGTGAGTTGATTTAAAGTAATAATCACATAAATAAGGATGGCAGTATGTCCTTTGTAGGTCCTTTTATCCATTAAATATAATAAAAATATACTTTTACTACAGTGCTTAAAGAACATATTATTATTTCATAGGAAATTATTTAATAATCTCACTTAAAAGTGTATTTCAAAATAGATAATACATTTTTGAGAATGCAATGCATTTCTAAAGACTCAGAATTAATATAAAACACTCTTAATTAACAGAATATTATTTTCAAAGTCAGAACCAGTTACACATGAGATTCACAAAGAATATAGACGAGGCGCATGTAAAATGCAGTGGAACATGGAGAAAAGTCTAGAGAGGAGACTCAGAACTCTAGTTTTTCTTCCTTACTCCCTCCCGCCCATCCACCCTCCCTCTCTTCCTTCCTCCTTCCCTTCCTCCCTCTCTCCCTCCCTCGCTTGCTTCCTTTCTCCCTTCATTCTTCCCTTCCTCCCTCCCTCCATTTCCTTATTTCCTTTCTTCCTTCCTCCCTCCTTCCTTCCTCCCTCCTTCCTTCCTCCCTTCCTTCCTCCCATATTTCCTCTCTCCCTTCCTTCCTTCCTTCCTTCCTCCCTTCCTTCCTTCCTTCATCCCTTCCTTCCTCCCTTCCTTCCTTCCTTCCTTCCTTCCTTCCTTCCTTCCTTCCTTCCTTCCTTCCTTCCTTCCTTCCTTCCTTCCTTCCTTCCTTCCTTCCTTCCTTCCTTCCTTCCTTCCTCTTTCCTTCCTTCCTTCCTTCTGATACAATAACACCCTCTTCATCTATATTGTGAAATATTTCTGAGTGGTGAAGTAAAATATTCTATCATTGACAGACAGCACTAAAAGATTATTTGTAGTTGCTTTTGCACCAAACCCAAACTAAACTTGGAAGTTACTCCTTCTCTATATTTGCAATTTACTCTTGAGAAGTTCTCAGGGGGAAATGTCAAGGACAGTACTTGGATCTCCTGCCTGTAAAGCCTGTGGGGAGTCTGTTGAGTTCTTTCTCGTACTATGTAAATCTTTTAAAATAAAATTTTATTTGATCCTTTTTCATTTATTTTGTTGTGTATTTAGTTTCACATATATTAGAAAATCTGGAACTAGTACCTTAAATGATTTCACAGATGTCTATTGAAGATGAATACCTAAAAATAGAAAACTAGGGGTGGGTTATAATAGTTTTTCCATAAAGATCTATTAAGCAAATTAGCTGTCAGAAACTTTGAGTTTTCTTCAACTGAGCTCCTGCTAGGACCACCTGAAGTGGGGTAGTCGTTGAGGCTAACTTCCTTTTCTGCTCTCTAACTTCTAATTTTCTTTAATACATGAGGAAATTGAACATATTAATTAACCTGAAAACCTCAATTTCCTTATGTATTAAAAAGTCCAAACATGGTGATTTCTTTGTGGAGTTGTAAGGATAAAGTGAGACAATTTCTCTTTGGCTCAGACCCCAGCACAAGAGTAACAGCATAACTAATATCCTCTTTATTGTTGTTAACATTATTGCATCAACATTTGATTGATTTTGCTTTAGTGATAGATTGATTTTGCTTCAGTGAACTTGTCTTGCCCTTAAAGGGAATAAATCCATTTTAACCTTACATCTCCTGTTAGATATTAAAATACATAAACACTAAACTAAGGCAGTGGGAATATTATGCAGAACATATTCATTAGATTCAGGTAAGGCTTGATCTTGGCTCTGCCATATACAGTGGGTTCTGAGATGATAAAAACCCATGTACTTGGGACTGGAGTGATAGCTCAGCGGGTAGGGCATTTGCCTTGCAGGCATCAAACCAGGGTTCTGTCCCTGTCATCCCTTCTGGTCCCCTGAGCCTGCCAGGAGTGATTTCTGAGTGCAGAGTCAGGAGTAATCCCTTGGTGTGGCCCCCAAACTAACAAAGATCCTTTGTGTCCACTTTATTTCTGAGTGCAGAGTCAGAAGTAACCCCTGAACACTGCCCGGTGTAGCTCACTATTAAAAATCAGAATGGGGAGGCCTGAGATACAGCACAGGCGGTAGGGTGTTTGCCTTGCAAGAGGCAGACCCAGGACGGACAGGGGTTTGATCCTTGGCATCCCATATGGTCCCCTGAGCCTGCCAAGAGCGAAGTTTGAGCGCAGAGCCAGGAGCGCCCAAAACACCGCCAGATGTGGCCAAAAACCAAACAAACAAAAAACAAATCCACCTACTTTCTGCTCTCCATCTGGAGATAAACGAGAGCACCAACGCCAAAAAGATACTGATGGAAAAGGAGCTCACCTTTGTCTCATTGGGTTTGGCAAGTCCAGATTAATCTCTTTTCTTTGCCTTTCTCTTCCTTGACTTTTCTGAAATCCCTTTCCTTTCCCTTCCCTTTCCATTTCCCCAATATCTTCCCTGATCTGTTTCATTTCATTCTCTTAGAGATGTTGTTTTGACATTAATTAAAATCAAGAGCCCCGAAAATGTTTTTAGTTCTTTATTTAAGTAAAACATATATACGTATAATTTTAAGGTATTTTTGTTCTATCCCCTACACTCTTTTTAAACCACTGTTGACTGTAAAATCTTATTTAACATATTATATCTCTTCCCCAGGTAAAGCAACTTGGCTTTAAATTAACTAAATGCTGAAATTTGTTTTGGTATGATCGGAATGTAAAAGGCAGAGTAGAATATAAAAGATTCAATGACAGGCAAACTGAATGGCCCCACTATTTTTGGCCCCTTCTGAAAATGATTTTTTATTTAAGAAATGCTTTTGAATTTAGTCCAGACCAAAACAAAGCGAGATCAAAATTTCCAGAGAATCATAATGTAAAGAAGCTTGGGAATTATTGGGAAAATCTTTCATGATGAGATTTCCAGTACATCTTTCCAGGTGCGGGAAGTGTTTTCCCAGATTTTAATGAGAAAGCCAATGGGGTAGGTGCTTGCCTGATTCACAAAAGTAAATATGGTTGTGATCACTCTTTACACATGAGTTTTATTGATTCTATCGTGGTTAGTGGCATCTTATTACGATGTTGAAATTAATTTCCCATGTATGGGGTTTTAGAGGAAAAAAGAGACTCATGGTGTATTTCCTTTATTGAAATATAGATTTTTTTTTGAGAATGGAGTGTAGGTGGCAGAGTGATAGTACAGCAGGTAGGTCACTTTCTTTGCATGTGGCATACCTGGGTTGAATTCCCAGCATCCTATATGGTTCCCTGAGCACTGTTAGGAGAAACTCTTCAGCGCAAAGCCAGAAATAACCTTTGAGTATCACTAAGTACCCCCCCAAATGTGAGCCCAAAACAATTTAGAAAACCTCTAACAGGACTTTGTTGTATAGGCATGAGATAGATATAAGAGGCTTGCTTTGCATAAAGTTGAACTGAGTTTCATCTCCAGCATCTTAGTATGGTCCCCTGAATCTTTGCCAGGAATGGTCCCTGAGCTCAGAGCCAGATGAGGGCCCTGAACATCACTAAGTGAGGCCAAAACAATAACAAATAATTTAGGACCAAATGAGAATAATGTTAGGAAACAATGAGAAACTAAGTGGAAATGTAAGAGAAAGAAGAAAATGGTTTTCAGCCTAGGGGTTGAAGGAGGGGAATATGGGATGGCATGCTGGGAACAGGGGTGGAGGAAGGACAACACTAGTTGTGGGAATGCCTCTGATTCAATATCACTAAACACCTAAAATACTACTGTGAACGATTTGTAATCTACTTTGGTCAAAATTAAAATTATTTAATTAAAAAAAAGAAGAAAATGTTTTTAGTGTTCTAGGAGAATCATAGTGCCTTACTCCCGGCAGGCTTGGGGAACTATATGGGATATGGGGACTTGAACCTGGGTCTATCCCAGGTTGGCCTCATGCAAGGCAAACATTGTACCACTGTGCTATTGCTCTGGACTCTGTTGTTCAAAATCATAATAATCCCACCAAAGTCTCAGAGGAAAAGACACCAGCAACAGAAAGCAAATTAAATTATTTCACTGAGCATGCAAAAAAAAATCATAGTAAGGGACTGAGAAGATAATATAGGAATATATAGAAGATAATACATGCCTTGAATGCAGCTTCAGTTCAGTTCCTAAAACCATACCACTTCCTGAGTATTAACAGATGTGTATTCTCTGGAGAAATCTTGGGGCTGATAGTGTGACCTGGAAGAGTCTTCACCACTAATAAGGCTCAGATCTTGGGGCCCACTTCCAAAAATAAAAGACATTTCTTTCAAAGGTGGTCCTTCACACAAACCCTATTTCTATCCATTACTAATGATAGATTGTACATCTAAGTGCTGACTCTAAGTAGCTTTTATAATACATTCATAACTGAACATGACTGGAGAAATCAGTATCCAAGGATTAATACATGTGTTTTTCTGGATTATGGTGAGTTCAATCTACACACATGATTACCTGGGCCATGTTTGCTTGGGTAAAACATCCCCAAATCTAAGACTCTTCATTTAAAAGGAGATAATGATGGCATCAGCATCACAAATATTATAAAATTACAACTCATGGTTATAATTGTATACTACATGGTCTTTGGGGTAGGATATTCCCTGATCTAATTTACAGATCTCCAGCTTAGTCATTGAGTGTGCCTAAACATATTATTGAATATCACTGTTTTAATGTTTCTGTTAAAGAAAATGCAAAGAATACACTGCATTTTGGACTGATGAAAATATGAAACAAAACATATTGAATGAGGGCTGGAGTGGTGGTACAAGTGGTAGAGTGTTTGCCTTGAACGTGCTAACCTAGGTTGGACTATTGCTTGATGCCTTGGCATCTCATATGGTCCCCCAGACAGGAGTGATTTCTGAGTGCACAGCCAGAAACAAACCCTGAGCGTCACTGGGTGTTTCCTAAAATCAACAACAACAACAACAACAACAACAAAAAATACATTGACACAAAAATCAATGGCTTTTTTATACACCAATAATAAAGGGAAAAATGAACATTAAAGAAACAACTCCATTCACATTAGCACCACACAAACTCAAATAGCTTGAAGTCAACTTGACTAGCGATGTGAAGGATTTATACAAAGAAAATTTTAAAATCCTGCTCCAAGAAATAAGAGAGGACACAGAGAAATGGAAAAACATACCCTGATCATGGATTGGCAGGATTAGCATAATTAAAATGGCAACACTCCCCAAAACATTATACAAATTTAATGCAATCTCTCTAACGATACCCATGACACTCTTCAAAGAAGTGGATCAAACACTGTTGAAATTCATTTGGAACAATAAACACCCTCGAATAGCCAAAGCAATCATTGGGAAAAAGAATATGGGAGGAATTACTTTCCCCAATGTTAAACTGTATTACAAAGCAATAGTTATCAAAACAGCATGGTATTGGAATAAAGACAGACCCTAAGATCAGTGGAATAGGCTTGAATACTCAGAGAACGTTCCCCAGACATACAATCACCTAATTTTTGATAATGGAACAAGAAACCCTAAATGGAGCAAATAAAGCCTCTTCAACAAGTGGTCTTGGCACAACTGGCTAGCCACTTGCAAAAGATTGAAATTAGACCCTCAGCTAACATCATATATGAAGGTAAAATCCAAATAGATTAAAGACCTTGATATCAGACCTGGTACCATAAGGTATATAGAACAACACGTAGGTAAAAGGCTCCATGACATTGAGACTAAAGGCATCTTCAAGGAGGAAATGACACTCTCCAAACAAGTGAAAGCATAGATTAACAGATGGGAATATATTAAGCTGAGAAGCTTCTGCAACTCAAAGGACATAGTGCCCAGGATACAAGAGCCACCCACTGAGTTGGAGAAACTATTCACCAAGTACTCATTAGATAAGGGGCTAATATTCAAAATATACAGGGCACTGACAGAAACTTTACAAGAAAAAATCTAATCCCATCAAGAAATGGGTAGAGGAAATGGACAGACACTTTGATAAAGAAGAAATATAAATGGCCAAGAGGCACATGAAAAAATGCTCCACATCACTCATCATCAGGGAGATGCAAATCAAAACAACTATGAGATACCATTTTACACCACAGAGATTGGCACACATCACAAAGAATGTGAACAAGCAGTGCTGGTGGAGATGTGGAGAGAAAGGAACTCTTATCCACTGCTGGTGGGAATGCTGTCTAGTCCAACTTTTATGAAAAGCGATATGGAGATTCGTCCAAAAACTAGAAATAGAGCTCCCTTATAATCCAGCTATACCACTCCTAGGAATATACCCTAGGAACACAAAAATACAATACAAAAATCCCTTCCTCACACCTATATTCATTGCAGCACTATTTACTATAGCAAGATTCTGGAAACAAGCAAGATGCCCTTCAACAGATGAATGGCTAAAGAAACTATGGCACATATACACCATGGAATATTATGCAGCAGTCAGAAGAGATGAAGTCATAAAATTTTCCTATCATGGATGTACATGGAATCTATTATGCTGAGTGAAATAAGTCAGTGAGTGATGCAGAATGGTCTCACTCATTTATGGCTTTTAAGAGAAATGAAAGACATTTTTGCAATAATTTTTTTTTTTTTGGTTTTTTGGGCCACACACAGTGACGCTCAGGGGTTACTCCTGGCTATGCGCTCAGAAGTCGCCCCTGGCTGGCCTGGGGGACCATATGGGGCACGGGGGATCGAACCGCGGTCCGTAGCGCGGTAAGGCAGGCACCTTACCTTCAGCGCCACCGCCCGGCCCCTTGCAATCATTTTTAAAGACAAAAGAGAGGAGGGCTGGAAATTCCAGCTCACCCCATGAAGCTCACCACAAAGAGTGATGAGCTTAGTTAGAGAAATAACTACATTGAGAACTATCCTAACAATGAGAATGTATGAGGGAAATAGAAAGCCTGTGTAGAGTACAGGCAGGGGCGGGGTGGGGAGGACGGATATTTGGGACACTGGTGATGGGAATGCTGCACTGTTGATGGGGGGTGTTCTTTACATGACTGAAACCCAACTACAATCATGTTTGTAATCAAGGTGTTTAATTAAAATATTAAAAAATATATTGAATGATGAGTCTAAATTCTGACATAAAATCTGTGAACCTACACAATTATTCTCATTTTAAATAAAGATTTCTAATAAAATATATTAAATTGTTTTAATTCCTATGATAGATATATTATACTTTATTTATTTATTTATTTATGGGTTTGGGGCCACACTCTTTGACACTCTGCGTTACTCCTCACTATGTGCTCAGAAATCGCTCCTGACTTGGGGAACCATATAGGACACCAGGCATTGAACCCGGATTCATTCTGGGTCAGTCATGTGTAAGGCAAATTTGTTACAGCTATGCTATCGCTCTGGCTTGAACAAGATTCCAATTAATCTATTTAGGAGTAAAAATTAACTTTCTGGGGCTGTTGCGGTGGCACAAGCAATAGGCCATTTGCCTTGCACATGCTGACCTAAGACGAACCACTGTTTGATCCCCAGCATCCTATATGGTTCCCCAAGCCAGGAGTGATTTCTGAACTCAGCCAGGAGTAAACCCTGAGAGTCATGTGGCCCCAAAACAAAAAAAAATTCCTTTCTTCCTACACATATTCTGAAGAAAGTATTTAAAAGAAAATCAATAATGTTTTATAAGAAGTTTCAAGCTCCTGAAAAGATAAGAAACCCAGTGGGAGGATGGGAAGGATGAAAAGTGATGGGTAGATCACATGTTTTTCTCTCATGAAGCCTGCCACCAGCTGTCTAGTCCTCCACCTTTTGGTATTATTTCTGCTTGTCATAGTGAAGTCCTTCAAAGTTGCATAACATCATAATGATGAGACCCCCTTTTATTTTTCCTTGAATAAAAATTAACTGAGAGGCTTTCTTCAATATTGAACTGTGCCTCCATTGTCTAATTTACAATTCATCATAGACTGAAGCACACTGTGGCTCTAATTTAGAATTCACCATAGACTGAAATTTCTGTTAACAAAAATGCTGTCTGCCTGCCAGTTCCTTTCAGTGAGATTTGTTACATGCAGGAGAAACACAATAAGCATGTTTTCCGTTTGAATATTGAAACTTGGAGAGGTTATCTTATTAAAAATCCCAGTTCTCATGTTTATATGGATGCCAAGTGTTTATAAAATATTATAGTTCATAAATATTGTTTCCCCTCAAATCATTTCCAACTTGGTCGATGTCTTCAACATGATACCAAAGTGAAGAGTCAGAGCTTGCAAAATCATTTGAAACAGGAACGAACTGTGTGTGTGCATTTTGTTTTCTATTGTTTTAACTCACCATAACTCCTGCGAATCACAGTGACAAATGAAAGCAGTGGGCTTAATTTTTATAGAGCATCCAGTAAGACAAATCCTAAGAGGAGCTCCCAGCTGTGTGAAAATGAGAAAAATCAAATAAAAAAAAATCACTTGCCCTTGCAGGAGTCAACAGAGGCCTAAGGGATAAACAGAACAATGACCTTGGAATTAGAAAATCCATACCAAAGATGTATGAGCTAATGTGGTCCCCTAAGCTCAAGGAATATTTTTTCCATTTCCTGTGTCTTCCTTTATCCTACCCTTCCAATTTTAAAACATCAGTGGGAAAGGGACTTTTTTCCAGAGCCTAATTTTATGCTCAAGAATGAAATTACAAAAGAATAAATTTATCTGGGCATGCTCATTAATAGTGTGTAAAATAAATCTTATCCTGTGTAACAGGGTAGAGAGGGATTTAAGCATGCTTTAAACACCCACCTAATTCAGTGGCTCTCAAAGTCGGTCTTTGGACCAGGACTGGAAACTTTTAGGAAAGATAATAATCTCTGGTTTACTACAGAGGACCCTGAAGTCATTGTTATAACAAGTCCTCCTGGTTTGAAAACTGTAGGCTAAGTTCAAAGGGCAATGGTATCCATTGAGGTGTTATTTTTTTTAATAATATCTTTATTTAAGCACCATAATTACAAACATGTTTGTAGTTGGTTTTAAGTCATAAAAAGAACATTCCCCTTCACCAGTGCAACATCCCCATTTAATGGATTTAATAATCATATTTATTGAGCATTCAATCCCTTTACTTATTATTTCACTTAATCTGTCCTTGATATTTTGTTTGTGGTTTGTACTACTTTTCCTAATTTTTAAATGAGGAGGGATATTTACGGAAATGTAAGAGACTGCTCAAGAGCACTAAGTTAATGCAGTGTCAAGGTTAAAAGGCTCACATTTTAACTATTTCAGATCAGTACTACTTTCATATATATACATCACCAAAAAACAGGAGTTTGTATTATGTGGATCCACTTATATAAGGCATTCTATATATAGAAGAAGTCAATGCATAGTATCATAAATATAATACTGTAAGCACATATGGTTTTCTTAATAAATGCTATTTTGTGTATATTTATCTTCAACATTATATAATACATGTAGCATGCCAATTAGGTATGTTACATGTATTACATACTATAGTAAAGATAAATACATATATTATATAGATATATAATATAGGTATGCTGTTTATGTTATTAGGAAGATTTTTAATACATAGCATTATATTCATCATTAAGTTGGGGAAGTAAAAAAATTATACAGTAATTTTTTACTATATGAGGTTCTGTTGCTCCTAACCTCTGCATTGCTTTATAATCGTAAATATTAGAACTCTTGTCGGCGCTCTACTGGGGGAACTGTGGACTGAGGGGACTCTCTTTCTGTGCTGCTGTCTTTTCTGAATTCTTGGAGCTCTCCCCAAAGACCAGAGCCCTGGGAAGTGAATCCAGAGGTCGCTGCAAGTTGGGGGTGTCAGCTGACTAATCAGTGAGTAAGAACCGGCTGGCTGAGGAGATTCCCAATTGGAGAGCTGGTTGCTCCTCCTATGGGAGACTCCGCCCTACTGCGCTCTACTGGGGGAACTGTGGACTGAGGGGACTCTCTTTCTGTGTTGCTGTCTTTTCTGAGCCCTAGAAGAGCACGGCTTCTCCGCTTCGCGGCCGCGCATTCTTTCTAACCAATAAACCCCATCACAACATGCAGGAAAAACCACACTACTGGCGTGACAATGCGGAAAGCTTGTAGGCAAACACTACGCACCGAGAATGAGGATGATGTTTTGGATGACCTTAAAAATCACAACCCTCTGTTTAATCTCTCAGATAAGGAACTTAAAATAGAAATATGGAATATGTTTGTAAAACTCCAAGAAAGCATAGATCGATCAGAACAGAACACAAAGACAGAACTCAAAAAACTCCAAGAAAGCATAGATCGATCAGAACAGAATACAAAGACAGAACTCAAAAAACTCCAAACTGAAATAGCAGGCCTGAAAAACACGGTAGCTCTACTGAAAACCTCAGTGGATGCCCTCGACACCAGGGTATCAGCAGCTGAAGAGAGAATCGAAGAACTGGAAGATGTGATGCACAAAAACTCAACACAGCAGAAGAAATGGGAAAAGAAACTTATGACAAATGATCGGGCAATGAAAAAAGTACTCAAGGAATGTGAACAGATGAAAATTGAAGTCTTTGATAAACCCAAAAGAAACAACATAAGAATCATTGGAGTTCCAGAGACCCAAGTAGAAGATCACCACGAAGAATCAATTGTCAAAGACATCATCAAAGAGACAATACCAGAGTTAATGACTACATGCAATCAAATCCTGCATGCCCGAAGAGTACCAGCCAAAAGAGACCCAAAGAAAAACACCCCCAGACACATCAGCGTTACAATGAAAAATCCTACAGATCGAGATAGAATACTGAATGCAGCAAGATCAAAAAGGGAAATTATATTCAAAGGAGCATGCCTGAGACTTACAGCAGACATGTCACAAGAAACTCTCAAGGCCAGAAGACAGTGGTGGGATATTGTGACAAGACTGAAAGAAATGACTGCCTCACCGAGAATATTGCACCCAGCCCGACTGACGTTCAGGTTTGAAGGAAGTATACATAGCTTCATGGATAAACAACAGCTTAAAAAACTTTATGGAAGATAAGCCAGGCTTAAAGGAAAAACTGACAGGTCTACTCTAAGACAAGAGAGACCAACAAACACAGGAAAGTTATCTACAAAGATGACATCAAACCCTATAACAATCATCTCCCTCAATGTTAATGGACTTAATTCACCAATTAAAAGACACAGAGTGGAAAAGTGGGTCAAAAAGTTGAAACCAACCTTCTGCTG
>PVKC010026874.1:0-15961 GCA_004027635.1 Crocidura indochinensis
GAGCTCAATTTCCAGCTTTTTGAGGAATATCCATATTGTTTTCAAGAAAGGTTGAATTAGACAGCATTCCCACCAACAGTGAATGAAAGTTCCTTTTTCCCTGCATCCCCACCAGCACTGGTTGTTCTTGTTTTTTGTGATGTGTGCCAGTCTCTATGGTGTAAGATGATACCTCGTTGTTTTGATTTGCATCTCCTTGATGATTAATGATGTGGAGCATTTTTTCATGTGCCTTTTGGCCATGTGCATTTTGTATTTGAAGAAATGTTTATTCATTTCCTCTTCCAATTCATATCCTCTCCCCATTTTATGGAGTAAGATGTTTATTTTCTTGTTAAATTCCATTAGTAACTTGTATGTCTTGGATATTAGCCCATTATCATATGGGTTTTGAGTGAATAGTTTCTTTTATTTTGTTGATGGCCTATGTGTCCTAGTCACTGTTTCTTTTGAGGTGCAGAAGCTTCTAAATTTAATATAGTCCCATTAGTCTATCTCTGCTTCCACTTGCTTGGACATTGGTGTTTCTTTCTTAAAGATGCCTTTAGTCTCTATGTCATGGAGTGTTTTGCCTGTGTTTTGTTCTATATACCTTATAGTTTCAAGCATTGAAGGTCTTTAATCGAGGTCTTTAATCCATTATGATTTTACCTTTGGGTCTGGCTGACCAGTTGTCCCAACACCATTTATTGAAGAAGTTTTCCTTGTGCCATTTTTCATTTTTGCTCCTTTATCAAACACTAATTGATTATATGTCTGGAGTTCATTTTCTGAATAGTCAAGTCTATTTCTTTGATCTTAGAGTCTGTCTTTAGTCTAATACCATTCTGTTTTGATGACTATTGTTCTGTAATACAATTTAAAGTTAGGAAAGTGATACCTCCCATATTTCTAAGGGTTTCTTTAGCAATCCGTGGATTTGTTCTTCAAGTTGAATTTTAGGAGTGCTTCATTCACTTCTTTGAAGACTGCCATGGATATTCTTAGAGGAATTGCATTAAACCTATGCAATGGTTTGGGGAGTATTGCCATTTTAATAATATTGATCCTCCCAATCCATAAACAGGTTCATGCCTCCATTTCCTTGTGTCCTCTTTTATTTCTTGAAGCAGTGTTTTGTATTTTTCTTTGGATAGTTCTTTGTATAGTTCCTTCACCTCTT
Source organism: Crocidura indochinensis (assembly GCA_004027635.1). Classification (NCBI taxonomy): domain Eukaryota; kingdom Metazoa; phylum Chordata; class Mammalia; order Eulipotyphla; family Soricidae; genus Crocidura; species Crocidura indochinensis. The sequence goes on from PVKC010026874.1 coordinate 1,163, forward strand.
TAGTTAAGTGACATCAAGGTATTTGAGTCTCTCTGGTACTATTGTGAATGGGATTTTTTTTAATGTCTATTTCTTATCTATCATTATTTTTATATAAAAAGACCATTTATTTTTGTGTTAATTTTATAGACTGCCACTTTGCTATACAAATCTTTTGTTTCTAGTTCTTTTGGTAGAGTCTAATAATACTAAATATAGTATTATGTCATCTGAAAACAGTGAAAATTTGACTTCCTTTTCTATCTGGTCCCTTGATATCCTTGTTATCTTTCATTTTTTGCCTAAATGTTATAGCAACTACTTCCAGTGCTATGTTGAATAGGAGCGATGAGATTGAGGCAGCCTTATATTTTGCCAGATTTTAGAGGAAAAACTTTCATATTTTGTCCATTGAGCATATTTGCCATTGGCTTGAGGCAAATGGCCTTGAATATATTGAGAAAAGTTCCTTCCATTCCCATCTTGAGAGTTTTTATTATTAATGAGTGTTGAACCTTATCAAATTTTTATTTTATATCTATTGACATGATCATATGAGTTTTCTTTTTGTTAATATGGTATATTATGTTGTTTGACTTGCATATGTTAAACCATCCTTACATATCTGGGATGAATCCTACTTGATCATGGTGTGTGACCTTCTTGATGAAACATTGTGTAGAAATTCACCAGTATTCAGAAGGTCATTGCAGTAAGCTGCAAGTCTGACTGCTTATCAGCTCCTGCAAGCTTTCAGAGACCCAAGGCTGCCAGAGCTTCAGAGATGCACACAGAGGCCCAAGGTTGCCAGATCCCAGTGCTGCAAGGTGTATAGGGGCCTGTGAGGCCCAATTGTAGAGTGGGCTTTAGGCCCACCCAGGAACACCAACATGTAGTGACCACCTGCCCTAAACTGAGAGTGTGAGAGAGAAGAGAGAAGAGAGAAAAAGAAACCAAGTACTTTTTTCATTCCTCCTGGAATCTGAGGCCTGCTGCCACTGCCCATGGGGTTTTGAGAGAAATTACTTTCAGAAACTGTTACCTTTTCATTTTCTGTAGTGTCTGTAATCTCCTCTGTTTCATTTCTAATTTAGTTTATTAAACTTCTCTCTACTTTTTTGTGAGGTTGACTAATGGTTTTTCAATCTTGTTTATTTTTTTTCAAAGAACCAACTCTTGCTTTTATTAATCTTTTGAATTGTTTTCTGCATGTCCAGTCTATTAATTTCCTCTCTAATCTTTATTGTTTCCTTCTGTCTGCCTATTTTAGTTATTTTTTGTTGTTTTTTTCAAATTTTTAATCTGTGCCATTAATTTATTTTTGTAGGCCCCTTCTTCCTGATGAATGATTGTAAAGCTATAAATTTTCCACATAATACAGCTTTTGCTGTGTCCCACAAATTCTGATAATGTGTGTCTTCATTCTCATTGGTTTCCAGGAATCTTTTAATTTCTTCTTAGTTTTCATCTCTGACTCATTGGTTGTTCAATTAAATTGTTTAATTTCCAATTGTTAAAATTTTCTCTGTCTATTTGTGGTTCATCTCTAATTTCAGTGTATGATGATCTGAGAAGGTAGTTCTTACAATTTTTTCTCTATTGTATCAAAGAATGTTTTATGGTCCAGCATATGTTCTACCTTGAGAATGACCCATGGTATGTTGGATAAGAATGTGTATCCAGTTTTCTGGGTTGGAGAGCCCTATAATACCAACTAAGCCATTATCTTCCATTTCTTCCTTCAGAGCTAGTATATTTTTGTTGGATTTTAGCTTGGTTGACCTAGCAAGGCTTGACAAGGAAGTGTTGATTATTGTGTTGCTATTGATAATCTTTCTTCAGATATGTCAGCAGTTGTTCTAAATGTTTTGGTGGTTCCTCATTGGGTGCATATATGTTTATGAGTGTGATTTCTTCCTAGTACATATCCCTTAATTGTCCCTTATTGTCTTTTTAATTCTAAAGTCTGTATCATTTGATATAAGTATGGGTACTTCAGAATTTTTAAGGGAGTTTGCTTGCTTGACTGATCTCCAGTCTCTGATTTTCGGTCTGTGTTATTATTGATTATTCAAATGTATTTCTTGGAGATAGCAAACCATTAAATTCAACATTTTCATACATTTTGCAGTCTGTGTCTCTTAACTGGTGTATTCAGTCCATTGGCATTGAGAGATGATTGACATAAGATTTAGAACCATCTTTTTGTAAGACTTTTGTATGTGTGTTGGGTTTGCTTTGCCTTAAATAGACCTCTCAGCTACTTTTTTTAAGATTGGTTTTGAGTCTGTAAAGTTCCTCAATCGTTGTCTATCTGCAAATTGTGTATCTTTCCTTCGGACCTAAATATGTCTGGCTAGGTGAAATATTCTTGGTGAAGCATTCATTTCATTGAGTTTCGTCACTATATCCCACCACTGCCTTCAGGCCTTGAGGATTGCTTTAGACAAGTCTGCTATAAACCTTAAGGATGCTCCTTTGTACATTATTTCCCTTTTTAATTTTGCTGCTTTTTGTATTCCATCTCTCTTTCAGGGATTCATCCTTTTGACTAAATGTGACTTGTGTATTTTTCTTTGGATCTGTTTTAGCTGGTACTCTTTGGGCATCTAGTATTTGGTTGCAAGCATTCTTTAGCTCTGGGAGTTTTTCTGCAATGATGTTCTTGACTGTTGATATTTCATGAAGGTTTTCTTCCTGGGCCTCTGGAACTCCAATGATTCTTATGTTGTTACTATTATCTATTATTATTATTATCTATTATCTATTATTTCTATTATCTATTATCACAGACCTCTATTCTTATCTGTTCACATTCTTTGAGGATTTTTTCTATCATCTGATCATTTGTTTTAAGGCTCTTTCCAGCCTCTTTTGTTGTATGAAGTTGCTATGCATCTAATCATCCAGATCACTGATTCTATGTTCAGCAGCTGTTACTCTGTTGGGGATACCTTCCAGTGAGATTTTTATTTTGACTACTAAGTTTGCTAGCCCTGATATCTCAATTTGAAATTTTTTATTTCTAATTTCATTTCCTCTTAATTCTTATTTGTGGTTTGTTCTGTTCGTTCATGGATTCTTTGAGTTCCTTGACCATCCTCCAAATTTCCTCCCTAAAGTCTTTCTCCTAGAGGCTATGCACCTACTGGTGCTTTTGGGGTTTTCAGATCCATGATCTTCATTTTCTAAATGTGCTGGTGTTCTACGATGCTTTCCCGTATTGTTCTTTAAATGTATTGTAATGTTTTTCCTTTTATGTTTTGCTGGTGTATATTGCTGGTGTATATTGATTCCAAGATTAGAAGAATTGCTTCACTTTGCTCTAAGGCTGCATTCCTCTGCTTTTGTGTCTCTGGGCAGGAGCTCCTCTGACTCATAATACAGCCAGGGAACAAGTACAAGCATACATTAATGGTTTTGCAAGAATATTTATGTATACAAGAAATAAAAATTACAAAAACGTTGGACAGAGAGACAGAGATAGAACAGATGTTAATCATTGCCTTGCATAAGGTCAGCCTGGATTTATTCCTGTAACACATATAGTTCCCTGAGTGCCACCAGGGATAAGTGGCCACAAAGCAAAACAAACAAGCAAAAAAATATAGAGCAATATCCACCTATAGAGTAATATCCATGACAGGGGTAGGATGGGGGAATACAATGTCAAAAGTGATGCTGCATATCATAACGTTGAAAAGGGAGTTGTTAGAAATATGGAATTATAACTATCTTTTGCAGCTTCCATTGTCTACATTTTACTTTTCTTTCTAACACCTTTCCTTTCTGAAGAACATTCATTATTTATGTAGAAAAGGGTTTTTATAGACACAAAGGAAATAGTGATGTTCAGAGCAAGGTACTACTGCTCAGATGAAATGGGAAAGGCATGAGGAAGAGAAAACAGTAGAAACATATCTGAGGGGCCCGGGAGGTAGCATGGAGGTGGGGCGTTTGCCTTTCATGCAAAAGGTCATCGGTTCAAATCCCGGTGCCCCATATGGTCCCCCGTGCCTACCAGGAGCAATTTCTGAGCATGGAGCCAGGAGTAACCCCTGAGCACTGCCGGGTGTGACCCAAAAACCAAAAAAAAAAAAAAAAAAAAAAAAGAAACATATATGAAGTTTCAAAATACTAATGATGGCTGTGGGGTTTGAAAAACAACTATGCTGATTTGGTTATAAGCGTTTTTACATAGTTAATGTTATTTCAAATTCTTTCAGCTAAATAGCACTTCGTATGTTTAATGCTCCAGGGACTCCTTATTTGGTTCTACATCTGATTCTTCCTACTTTGTGCCTCTCTCTACCTGACCCAAAAGACACAAGATTTGGGATTCCAGATGGCCACAATCTGTTTTGGTTAACCCAGATATTTTATAGAGTAGATGAGTCCCTGACAGAGATGTTGAAGTAGAGTTTATGCTTCCTTTGGCAGGACACACAGGAAGTGATAGGAAATTTACTGAGACTCACTTTCTTTATTATTTTATCTTGCAGGAAAGCGGGCTTGCCTTGGAGAACAGTTGGCTAGGACTGAACTGTTCATTTTCTTCACTGCACTCATGCAGAAATTCACCTTCAGGCCTCCAGACAATGAGAAGTTGACCCAGGAGTTCAGAATTGGCATCACCATTTCCCCTGTGAAATATAGAATTTGTGCTATTCCTAGGGCATAGGGGCCTGGGACAAGAAGAAAAGGTCCCTGAAGACTGGATCTGCTTAGAACCTAGGAGATATAATGAAAGTGGTTCTCAAGAAAGATGGGGGAAGTGGACTCAGATGAAACAGTCTCAAATCCCTGATTTTTTTCAAAAGTCCCCACCAGTGTAGCCCTGGCCATGACAGATCATTTTATTCTATGTATTATTTATGCTTTCTATTAGGAGATGATAGGAGGTCATTATTTCCTCTCTAATAAAGATATGGTTCGGGGGCCGGGCAGTGGCGCTGGAGGTAAAGTGCCTGCGCTAACTTAGGACGGACCGCGGTTCCATCCCCCGGTTCCCCATATGGTCCCCCGTGCCTGCCAGGAGCAACTTCTGAGCGCATAGCCAGGAGTAACCCCTGAGCGTCACCGGGTGTGGCCCAAAAACCAAAAAAAAAAAATAGATATGGTTTAAGGATCAGAACATATGATCAATTTTAAGGGATTTAAAAAGTATAAAGCAGTCTGAAAACTCACAGCTTAAACCTGTTTCTTGCTGCTTCCTTGACATGTGATCACGGTACACTATGGATATTGCTCAGGTCTTTCAGGGAATAGAGGGATCAGAGGAGAGGAAGTCAAAACCTCCCATGTTTGCTACTGTTGATATGGCCTCAAAGGTCTTCACACAGTAGCCCTACTTAGCATTGTTTCTCTGAAGAAACTATTAACTTGGTTTACCTAAGATAAGACAGTATAGACAAAAAATGCTCTTACCCCTTTCTGTAAAATTTTGTCACATTTGGTATTATATAATCTGTGTATTATTCTGTGCTTATATTAATTAAATTGTGTTAATTGTGACCATAATTAATTCTACATTGGAAGTAATTGGAACTCTTGTCTTATTCCTTGAAATATTCTGTGAACTGTTTTCACAATCTTTTACATAATGCTTTATGAAGGGGTAGGTATATTTTCTTATAACTAAAATTTAAGGTTTTTAAATATCAAGTATTAGCAATGTAAATTCAATTGTACCTAGTAAACTTTTCTATAGTAGGAAATCAGAATATCATAATTCCTTTTCTTTCCAAGTTTTATCAGGTAGAGTAAACTAACACAAATTTTAACCATGAGTGGCAAACTGAGGGTTGTCATAATTCCTTCCCATTCTTCTATGTAAGAAGATAGTGCAATAGGAATAGAAGAATAGCTAATAATGCGAAAACACACATGCTTGACAGCAATTACAGTACCCAGACACAGACACACACATACACACACATGACAAAAGGAACAAACCCTGGAGATCTTTTTCACTAAGGTAGTCTGACCTGAATAATTACATAGCTTTGAATAAGCAGACTCTTAAAGACCCGGACTTTCCCTTCATGATTTTTGTTTGTTTGTTTGTTTGGTTTTTGTTGTTGTTGGGTTTTTTTGATTCAGAGAAAATAAAATTTGTTAGAATTCAGTCTCAAGTTCAAAGCTAGGAAAATGGAAAGATACAGGTCTGGAAGCAAAGGTAGATGTAAGAAATGATCCAAACATTCTAAAAATTATAAAACAGGTTCAAGAGTTCCAGCACATAAGCCTTCAGCTCCTAAGAAGCGTGAAGCTCAGAGGAAAATCCAGAAATGCGAAAGACCATTTACCTGAAACCCAAAGTATTTATTAGGAAGAAATAGACCATACCAGAAGCGGGTTTAGGTGGCCTAAACAATAATTCAAGGTACTACCTTCAAAGATGTTTCCAAGCAATATAAAACAAGCTGTATACTGAGGGGATGGATATAATTAATCCCACATCTCACCATAATTGACTCTATAGAAAATAATGCAGAAATATGTGATAAAAATAAAGGGAAAGTGAACTTTCTAAGAGAAAGATGGGCGTTTCTAAAAGATAAAGGAGATGGCATAATTTTGCATAAGTACAGCAAAATTTGGAAAAATAGAAAGAAAAAACTTTGGGCCTAAAAAAAGAACAAAAGTCGCTGGGCAGTGGCGCTGGAGGTGAGGTGCCTGCCTTGCCTGCGCTAGCCTAGGACGGAGCGCGGTTCGATCCCCCGGTGTTCCATATGGTCCCCAAGCCAGGAGTGACTTCTGAGCACATAGCCAGGAGTAACCCCTGAGCGTCACTGGGTGTGGCCCAAAAACAAAAAAACAAAAAAAACAAACAAAAAAAAAAGAACAAAAAAAGGACAAAAATCTACCTGGTGGCACTGAAAACAACTCGGATAGGAAGTGAAAATGTCCCAGTGAATACTGAAGAAGGTGTGGAACTGAGGGCAGGAATGTGTTTTAATTGGCTTAGGCCAATTTAAAATAAAAAGCAAACTGCTTGTCCTGGATATAAATGTATTGTTTGCCATAATTTTTATCCTCCTATCTCTCCTAAGTTTCCTTAATTACCTCTTCTGTGTCACTGTATCAAAGCTAATCATTAGGTGTCAAGCCTTCAATCCTTCTACATAAATCCTGCCTGCTCCTCTCAACTCATTTAGCATTTCTGATTCTATTTTGGCATTTAAGTATAAGTGATTTGTTCCTAATTCGGGGAAGCCTTCTTTGAACATGAAATATTTAAACACCAAGAGTCTCTTGATTCTTCATTCCTTTATTTAATTCTTCTGAATTTATATAAAAGTAATTTATTTAGTCACTGCCAATGCTTATATTACTGAAGCAATGGGGCTTATCTATTTTCCTCTCTATTATGTCACTAACGCCTAGAATAGTTTGTTACTGTTGGTAATCACAACAGAGTTGTTGAAAAACAAATTAACAAAATGTTATCTCACTTGTGGTTCACATATCAATCAGTTGTTGATTTGCTTGATGTCAAGCAAGATCAAAGAGTCTTGGACTCTGGTCACTGTTGATGTTGTATGACAAAACCATCATCAATAGATTTCACCTTCTCAAAACATAGAAACAGGGGCTAGAGTGGTGGCATAGCAGTAGGGCATTTGCCTTGCAAGTGGCTGACCTAGAACAGACCGAGGTTCGATCCCCCGGCATCCCATAAGGTCACCCAAGCCAGGAGCTATTTTTGAGTACATAGTCAGGAGTAATCCCTTATCATCCATGGATGGGGCCTCTCAAAAAACAAATAACAAAAAAAGAAAATGTTTCTGGGTCAGGAAGATTATGCGAAGGGCTAAAGAGCAGTTGGGTATGTTTTACATATATAGGTCTCAAGTTAGTTCCCAAAATATGTGGTCCTCTGAGCACCAAACACCCAAATGAAATGAGTAGGTTCAAAGGAATGCAATGTGTGAGACAAAATATGAAAAAATCTACCTGAGCAGTTTAGTAAAATTATTTTATGATTATTAGGAATTAATAAGAAATAAATAATAAATTTATTATTAAAATAATAATTAATCACATTTATTTTATAAATAAATTGTTTTATTTATTCATTGTTTATTTTAATAAATAATAAATATATCTAGGATTTATTTATGTTCATAAAATAAACTAGATTTAATATTACTCACTTGACTTTTTTTTTTTTTTTTGGTTTTTCCGACCACGCCCATTTGATGCTCAGGGGTTACTCCTGGCTAAGCGCTCAGAAATTGCCCCTGGCTTGGGGGGATCTTATGGAATGCCAGGGGATTGAACTGCGTTCCTTCCTTGGCTAGCGCTTGCAAGGCAGACACCTTGCCTCTAGCGCCACCTTGCTGCCCCCTAAGTCCTCACATCTTTGCAGCATAATCTAATTAGAAACCAAAGTGCCAAAATCTTGGAGCAGAGGATGAAATCTGGTCAGCAGCAATGGAAGATTAGGGGATGGTAGGCAGTGTCCATGGTTGTTAGTGGAAGCATGAGATTAGTTTGTAGAACTACTTCCTGTTTTATCCTTGAAGATACTTTTCATAGGGTCCCACAAAAGTAAGTTGGTTGTCCACCAACCTAGATCTAAAAGAGTTTTTGTTAGAGTTAGGTTTTATGTTAGAGTTAAATTTTTACATAAATGTTGTCTTAATTATTTCTGTTGTTATCTTTATTCATCAGGCTTACACATTTCTATTTCTAAACACAACACAACATTTTATTTTATTACACCTCCAATTTTCAACACAATAAATTTCCCTCTATTCCTCTTTGCTGAAAGGTTTGTTCTCATGAATGGATATTGATGTTATAGGTAATTTTTTTTTTGGTTTTTGGGTCACACCCGGCAGTGCTCAGGGGTTACTCCTGGCTCCATGCTCAGAAATTGCTCCTGGCAGGCATGGGGGACCATATGGGGCACCGGGATTCAAACCGATGACCTTTTGGATGAAAGGCAAATGCCTTATCTCCATGCTATCTCCCGGGCCCCGATGTTATAGGTAATTTTAAGTGTCAATGTGACTAAGCCACAAGACAGCCAAATATTTGGTCAAACATTCTGGTTGTTTCTTTGAGTATTTTTTTCTTTTCTTTTTTTTAATTGTTGTTTTGGGTCCACACCCTTTAACACTCAGGGGTTACTCCTGGTTATGTGCTCAGAAATTGCTTCTGGCATGGGGGGGGTACTATATGGGACCCCAGGAAAAGACTGCAGTCCATCCTAGGTTAGACCTTACCTCCAGCACCACAGCTCTGGCTCTGTATTTTTTAATAAGTTTAAACTTTAAATAGATATATATCCCATGAATATTAGAAGCCATCCTCTGCAACCATCCCATGCTTCTTCAACATGGAATGAATATACAATCTTATAATTAAAATAGTTTTGTCAAAAGAACATAATGCCTTAATTTGCCCAAGAGGACCATGTCAGGCTGAAAACTCTTTGGTCTTCTTAAACTGTGGATGGGCAGATTCACTTTTCTACTTGTAGGTACAGTAAGTCTTCAGTCACACTTGAGACTTCCCTGCTTTAAAATGGCTCAGTTCCACAAGTGAACCTCCTCAATCAGCCAAGTCACCAAATTCACCCAGCTTCATAGTTCTTGGAGTACATAGACCCAAATTTCATAGTGCTGTCTGTCTGGTAGTACTGCAGCAGACATGATGGGAAAGTTGCAAAGCCAACAAACACTAAGCTTAAGAAGCATAAAGAATAATTTCAGTTTCAACTAACACCACCTCAGTAAATCCTCAGTCAATGACTATAGTAAGATAAAACAAGTTGACATTTATTGAGCTATTTTTATAATACCACTTGTATTTGTTGTAACAAGCAATATTGTTTATGGTTGAGAGCAGGATTGGTCCTCGAGCAGAGATAGGAGTAGACTAGAGCACTGGCAGGTGTAACCCTCTCCCAACAACAACAACAACAACAAATAAACAAAAATCTTGAGTAAATAATAGTTTTTGAGAAAAACAACCCAACTCTTCTACAAAGTTCCCCTAGAAAATAATGACAATGACACAGATTCTTCTCAGGGAACCCAGTCCAAATTGATAGCTCACTCCTATACCCTTTGAGAAAAAGGCCCCTTATTAGAATTACAGCCACAATTATTTTCCACATATATAAAGCCTAGACAGCCTGTCCAAGTGCAGTAGCATGGCATCTCAGTATTTTATAGTAGTGTCGGTCCAGTAGTAACACTGAAAATCTGATCGGAAAGTTACATAATAATCTATCAAACTCAGTGAATCTAAATAATACAAAGACTTAACTACCACCAAGCACAGCAGTAAATCCTTAGTGACTTTAGTAACAAAATAGAGAGAAATAACAATAATTGCAAATTGACTCTAGTTGTCTCAGTTTCAATAATTCCATTTGCCATTGTGTTATAACAATAAATATGAAATAAAGTTTTGTGTGTCTGCATGGAGACAAGCTACAATGTTAGTTGGGGAATTGGGGACACTGGTGAAGGGACTATCACACTGGTGGTGGGACAGGTGTTTGAACATTGAATGCCTAAAACAACTCTTTTATGAACAACTTTGTAATTCATGGTGTAAAAATAATTTTTTTAAAAAATGATTATCACTTGGATAGGCCTTTTATTCTGAAGTCTTCTACATTCAACAATGCTGTACACTTACATTATTATCAAGTGGGTTGGTTTCATGATTCTTTTTTTAGTATATCTATTAAAAGAAGGGAAAACAATAACCTTAACATCTATGGCGATTGAGAGATGACTCATATCATAAAGCATAGGCTTAGCAGGCATTAAGTGCTGGTTTTGGTTAACAGAACTTCCAGTCCTCCATAGTCCAACTCTAGTATCAACAGGAATTGTCCTGTTCTGCCCTATCAGGAGGCTCTGTTAGGTACCCTGAGACTTAAAGACTGAACCTGATTACCAAACTGTCAAGACCATAGCACCTGGCAAAGATTGACTTGCAAGTGGCACCTGCATCTGCTAGATATCTAGATAACTACTCCAATAAATAGTAGATATTCTATTAAAGAAGAATATCTAGAATATCTAGTCGAGTAGATATTCTACTCTGAAATATCCCTGGGACTACTCAGTGGTATTCCCAACACCACTGGAAATTGTCATTACAGCAACTTTCCCATCCTCCTCAAGACACCATTGATATTGTCTCCAGGAGACTGCTTTGAATATAAAAGCAGTGCCACTCTGACAATAGAGAAATTGAGAGATATATTCCATGGTAATCAAATCAAAAGAAAACTTTAATAACTCTGTTAATTGCAGGCAAATTTGGCACCAGTATAGGGTGTTAAAAAGAGGTTTGAGTTCATTTTTTTTGCATATAGTTGACTATTTTCCAAACACCACTTATTGAAGAAGTTACCTTTGCTCCACTTTGTATTTCTTTTTTTTGTTGTTGTTTTTGTTTTTGTTTTTGGGCCACACCAGGTGACGCTCAGGGGTTACTCCTGGCTATTCGCTCAGAAGTCGCTCCTGGCAGGCACGGGGACCATATGGGAACCGGGGGATCGAACCGCGGTCCGTCCTAGGTTAGTGCAGGCACCTTATCTCCAGCGCCACCGCCCGGACCCCTACACTTTGTATTTCTTGTCTTTTTATTAAATATTGATTTATCATATTCCTGAGAATCTGTCTCAAGTTATTCAAAACTATTCTACTGAATATCTGTTTTTATTCCAATACCAATATGTTTCAATAATACCACTTTATAGTAAAATTTGAAGTTAGGGAAAGTGATGTCTCCCATCTTCATTTTCTCAAGAATTGCTTTTGCTATTCACACATGTTATTGTACCGATAAATGTTTGATGCATTTTAAAAAATATCATGCCATCCGTCTAATAGTTACATTAAATCTATATAATCTTTTAGAAATTACTGCCTCTATATAATAATGTTAAATCTCCCAATACATGAGCATGGGATATATTTCCTTTCTCTTATGTTCTCTTTTATTTCTTGAAACAGTATTTTGTAGATATTTTGTATAAGTCTTTACTTCTTTACTTTAGTTGATTCTTAGGTACTCAATTTTCTGAGGCACAATTGTAAATGGAATGATTTTTTAATAACACAGTTTCTTTTCTTTCATTATTTGTACATATGAAAACAATAAATTTTTGCATATTAATTTTGTATTCTGCCACTTTTATACACAAATCTATTTACCTATAATTAATTTTTATATGTCCTGAGGATTTCCAAATATAATAGCAAAACATCTGCAAACAGTAAGAACTTGACTACTTCCTTTCCTATCTGGATTTCGTGGTTATATATTTTTCTCGCCTAATTGCTATTGCATGTACTTTCAGTACTATATTGAAAAGAAGTGGTGACAGTGGTCAGCTTTGTCGTGCACCAGATCTTTAATGTTTTGCTTTGAATTGCTCACATTTTTAAAAAATTACTTTGGACACTGCAATTCACAAACTGTTATTTGCATTGCTATTCATAACTATTCCAGCACCACACCCTCCACTCTGCTGTCATTTCTCCTTCAACACTGTTCCAGCATACCAACCCCCCCCCACACACACACACACACACAAACACAAAAGCTAAAACAGAACAGAAAAGATTCCTGTCCTCACAGGTTTGGAACAAGCCCCCACTCTCAAATATCAATATGAAATCTCACGTGTCCTAATTCTTTCAAGAAATTTTCAAATTAAATAATCAATATTGCAGTGTCCAGAGGATTAATGCAGTGGGTAAGGCACTTACCTAGTACACAGCCCACCCAGTTTCAATCCTTGGCTTTCCATATAGTCTTGTGAGCACATCTAGGAGTGATTTTGAGCTCAGAATCAGGTAAACCCTGAGCTTCACCAGATCTGGGCCCCAACTCTTGTAAAACCAATACTGTTTGGAAAATATGTCTTAGTTGTCCTCTCAAATTCTCTTTAAGAACTTGTTGTATGACTTTAAAACACCAGCTAAATTAATTTTTAATATTTATACAGTATTACTTCTCCAGTGTGACAGGTTTCATATAACAGGTTTTAAACTATATTTAAAAAATTTTATATTTAAAAAAATTTTATATTTAAAAAATATTTAAACTATATTAAAAAATCACTTGTTATAATCAGAAGGATTACCATTGTAAGTAATCTGTTAATGATTTATTAATTTTCTCAGGAATTACATATGGCATATAAACCAAAGGAAGTCTAGTAATTTCTCTCATTATATAATTAATAGTACATTCTGTTGTTTAAATTTTTCTCTGTGATGGTAGAAAACAAACCTGTATATAATGTCGCATAGATCTCTCAATTTCTCTTTCTCTCTCTCTGTCTCTCTCTTTCTCTTTTTTTCTGATTTTTCTTTTACCTTTCTTCCTTTCTGTTTTCAGAGTAGCTCCATGATTTAGATAATATGTCAGTGACTCACAAAGAACATAAGGAAAAAATCACAAAATGATACTGAAGACCAATGCCAGTGCTCCCTATTCACATAGTCAGTTATTTACTTTTGTATCACTCTCTTTTAAAACAATAATCTAAATCATTCCTTGAATCAAATGTATATACATAAATATGCACGATCCTTCAAAAGGCTTTTCATAAACTTTAGCACTTTTAAAACTTTTAGAACCAAATGCCTGTGCTGATTGACATTTTGACTTAGGAAAACAAAAACTTCAATTGGTTTGTTTTAAAAATTGTAAAGCATTCAAGTGTGTGTGTGTGTGTGTGTGTGTGTGTGTGTGTGTGTGTGTGTGTGTGTGTGTGTGTTTACAGATCTATGCTAGATTTCTATTTTATGTATTGGGGAGAGGCAGACAAACTGGGGTTAGAGAAGGAGGATTAAAACCTGGTGGAAGTTTAGTGACATAAAGAGATTAGAAGGAAGAATTTTAGCAAGAAGACAAGGACAGGAGGAAGGTAGCTTCCAACAATGCTAATTACGGTCTTCTTAATGCCAGGACCTCTGCCAGGAGCCAAAAATATTACAGATGTCCTTACAAAACAAGAATTCATTTATTCATGAATCTGGTCCAACATCTCATTGGAAAACCGAGATAAATAAAGTAACATCACTTCCTGTTTACCCAAAGCTCAGTTGCAACAAAAACAAGGTTCAAGTAAGTTCCCTGCTCTAGACAAAGCCTGCCCCAGACTTGGGCAAATTTCCTAGGAATCCCTGTGACAGGCAGCGGAAACAGAAGGAACAGAATGAACAGCCAGGCTGAGCTCTGGGACTGGGACTATGCAGGCACCACCCGGGAACTAGCCCAGGGGCAGAAGACTCGCCCAAAGGGGTGGTAATGGGGAGGTGGGGGCGGGACAGCAGTTATTCTCCTCCTCTGACCTCACACTACGAACAGAATAAACAGAATTCCCAGCCAAGGTTTCCCTGGAGACCTGCTCCCTGCATGCACTTTCCTGCTGGATGTAATCGCCTTCATGTTCCTTGTTTATTTCTTCGGGAATCACAACTCCAAGAACTACAACCAGAGCCCCAGAGCCTGCTCTTCCTGGGATACTTAATCCAGATGGGCTTTAAGCAGAGCACATTCAGCAGGTTGGAGCTGTTGGCAATGGGATCTGGGTGGCATCCTGACCTTGATCAGCAGGCATTAAAGCCATGTTGCTGACTTCCTTGATTGATTGAAGCTGAATTTGTAGGCTGGCTTTTCACCAAATTAGAGAATATTTTGGTCATTATTTCTTCAAGTATTTTCACTCTATATTCTCTTTCCTTAAGGACCCCTCTGCACCTTGATGTTAGAAATATTATGTCTTTAGTTTCTCTTTTTTTTTTTTTTTTTTTTTTTTTTTTTTTG
>PVKC010026875.1:0-15957 GCA_004027635.1 Crocidura indochinensis
TTCACACTGAAATAACAGGTCTGAAAAACTTGGTTTATGAATTGAAAACCTCTCCACAGGAGTAACGTCAGCTACAAACAGGGTAAGTGAGCCAGAGGATGAGATACAGAACAACTCTATACAAAAGAAGAGATTGGAAGAGAACTTTAAAGCAAATGATCAGACAATATCTAAGCTACTCAAAGAATGTGAACCAATGAACATAGAAGTCTTTGAGAAACTCAACAGAAACAACATAGGAATCAATGAAGTCCCAGAAACCCAGAATAATAAGAGGAGTTGGAGGAAGAGTCAGAACAGGAAGAGGAGGAAGAAGAATTTTAAGAAGAATAAGGGGGAGAAGTGTAAGAAAAATAATGCAAAGAAGAGTAAAAATAAGGTGAAGAGGAGTAAGAAGAATATTGTGAAAAATAAGAAAGTGGGAAGATGAAAAGGGTTCATCCTTTTCTTCTGAAAAAGAAGAGGAGAGTAAGAAGAGTGCAAGAAAGTAAGGAAAGAAGAAAAAGAAAAGGAGGAAGAGGAGGAGGGAAGAAAAAGAAGAGGAAGAAGAGGAGAAAGGAGAAGAAATAAAAGAAGAGAAAAGACAAGAGAGGAAAAAAGAAAAGAAGAGGAAGAAGAAAATGAAGAAGAGGAGAAAGAAAAAGAAGAGAAAGAAGTAAAAAAGGAAAGAAAAGAAAGGAGGAGGTAGAAGAATAAGAGAAAGAAGAAGAGGAGAGAGGAAGAAGAGGCTACAGCCACACCACCCTAAACGTGCCCAATCTCACCTGATCTCAGAAAGAGGAAGAAGAAAAAGAAGAGGAAAAAAAAGAAAATGAATTGAAGATTTATTTTTAGTTTATTTTCTTATAATAGTGTCTTTGTTTAAATACCATGATTATAACATCTTTGTAGTTGGGTTTCAGTTAAAAAAATTAAAATATATATACAGTTCAGGTGGAGGGAGGACATCACTGGTGGTGGGAATGCCCTTGATTTATTGTCACTATGCACCTTAAATTTTGCTGTGAAATATTTCTAATTTACTTTGGCCACAATAAAAAAGGGCTATGTGAGAAGCTTTCCACCTGTGAAATTTTCCTAAGATTTTCTATCATTCTGAAGTGTATTATTATACACTGAGGACTCTCTGTGTGTAAGCAAACTTAAGTCTCCACAAATACCAAGTTCCAAGTATTAAGTTCTTCCTCTGCACAGCATCATGGCTGAGGATCGCAACAATACACCTGACAATGCAAGAGGGACTGTAGTGCCTGCCCTCAAAAGAGCTCAGAGCTGAATGGAGACTGAGATAAAAAAAGAATAACTCACTGCCTACTTCCCTCCCTTTCTTTTTTTCATATTTTTATAAATACATTTTTTTGTGGTTTTTGGGTCACACCAGGCAATGCTCAGGGTTTACTCCTGGCTCCATGATCAGAAATTGCTCCTGGCAGGCACGGGGGACCATATGAGGCACCGGGATTCGAACCAATGACCTTTTGCATGAAAGGCGAACGCCTTACCTCCATGCTACCTCCTGGGCCCCACATTTTTATTTAAGTAACATGATTATAGTTGGGCTACAGTCACAAACAGAACACCCCCGCCCCCTTCACCAGTACAACATTCCTGCCTCCTAATTCCCCTCTCCCATCACCTGTCTGTATTCAAGACAGGCATTCTACTACAGTTATTTGTTTTTAAGTTCAGTAAATTGTTTTTTTTTTCTTAAAGGATAAGTGCTAAAGAAAAGTAGTAAAGATGTGACAGTGGCAATCGTCGTTGTTTGCATAAGCCCAAAAAACTATGGGGAAAAATCCTTGACCTGAGTACAAGAAGGCCTCACCCCCAAGGTTTAAGACCAACTCTGGGCTCCAGGCATACCAGTCTGTCCAACCCGAGTCATTCTCCGCGGTCCCAGTGAAACTTTTTCACACTTTAGCTGTTGTTGGTATCAGGTTCCTATATTTAAAGGTTCTAGATTCTATGCATTTCTTTCATTGAAGTCAGGCTGATGTGGAGCATCCTCTAGTTTCAGCACACTATTAGATGTGGAGCAATCTACCCTGTAAGCAGGCTGAGTCATCTGGGTGTTGAGAGCACTCTTTGAAGTAAGTCAATGCCAGAGCAGTAGTAGGTCTTCCCTGGTAGAGGTTTGCATCCTGGTAATGTTATAGACCATTGTGGTTGTTTCAATACATGGTATCCATTGTTCAGGTGTGTGTGGGTGATGGCCATTCTTCTGAGGCCTAAGCCAAATCATTATGCCAGTGTTTGGGGTATAAGGTCTAACTGTATTACCAAAATTTCTGTTCCCGTCTCTATTAGATAAGAACTTGTTTGTATGTGTATTATTTTAATGTGCCTAAAGCAAAAGAGAAACAATGTCACAAGATGTTGTTGGTGCATCTGGGGATCGACGAATAAAGTCCAACATCCCCCGTAACTTGGTTCAAACATGCATTGTATACAGAGATACTCTTCTGCCAGTATTGCTTATAAAACAGATCTCATAGGGGAAAAAGAAAACAAATAACAAAGCCAGTAGACAAAATTGTCACTCTATGAGGATATTCAAAAAGAGTTATAGATGTTACGGGAATACATCTGAGATATACAAAGGATACACGTGTCTCTTTTATGTTTTAGAAATAGTCAAGAAGGAGGGTGTTGTTTCTGAGACACCACTTTGGTCTGTGATTTTGCCAAGCGAAGAGTTCATGGAGCCCTGTTAGCCCCATGCTGCCTGCTGAAGTTTCTGACTCCCCAAGAGATATTTTCTTCCTAATTGCTAAAAGCCGGAAGTTCACCAGTCCCCTCCAAGTGCCCTGCAGGAATGGGGAAGACTGGGGTCTCTTTTAAATTGCCCCTTGCCAAAACTTGGGAACCGGGAAGAAGGAGAGAGAAGGCTGTGGTGGGGCATTCAAGACTGCATCTTCCCCTAAGGTTGGCCCAAAAGCCTACAGCATGGAGCCATGTCATCTCCGTGTTGCCTGCTGAAGCTTCCGATTCCCCCAGAGGCATTTACTTCCTAATTGCTGGAAGCTGGAAGTTCACCAGTCCCCTTCCCGCCCCTGCAGGAACAGGGAAGCCTGGGGTCTCATTTAAATTGCTCCTCTCCAGAATCCATTTGCTGGGACTCTGAGAAAGCGGCCAGGAGTAACCCTGGGAACCAGGAGGAAGAAGAGGGAAGGCTGTGGAGGGCAGCCCAAGGCTGCATCTTCCCCTAAGTTTGGCTAAAAAGCCTACCGCGAGGAGCCATGTCATCCCTGTGTTGCCTGCTGAAGCTTAAAATTCCTCCCAAAACATTACTGTGAAAAATATGCAAACCACCTTGGCCAAAACAAAAATCATTAGTATAAAAATGGTTAAATGTGGGGCAATAGTAGGTGGGAGTGAGAGAATAAAGCAATAAAATGAGCGTCTGGGCAGCGTTCATAATAACCTTCACTTTATTTTGACAAATTTTCAAGTAAATCTCTATTTTCTTGTGAAAGGATGTTGCTCCTGAGTGAAGTTACAACAGAGTGTTTCTTTTAATTCCTTTTATCTTTCACAGAGTCTAAGTCATAGAAAATCTCCAAATATAATACTTTGTGTTAAGAAAACAAGCTGGCCAGTTTTCTTGTAGTCATTTATAGTAGTGTACATAAGTCAAGTCTTCTGAGTAAGAATATTTAATGGAAGAAGAAATACTTCCGAATTGAAAAAAATTTTTGTTAAAGGGAAGGAAGCTTAGAATGTTAAAGGGACTAGACATTGAATTTGGTTTTATCAAGACCCAGTTTCAATATTCCACTCTCCATTTCTTTCCCCCTCACCCTGAACCCCAAACAATGAAGAAGTTTACTGTGTTATGTCTTTCTCCACTGGGTTTTACATGTTCACTAACACAGACAGTAATTAAATGCCATAATTTTGACACTGACATAACTCCATTTCTGCTCCCATAATTACATGAACATGAACTCAGTATAATTACTGTGTTTAATTAGAAAACGAGGAGATGCCACTAATGAGGACAGGTGATAAAAACAACTGTGAGTATTGCTTTCAAATCTACCTTTATTATAAAATCATTTCAGAGTAAGCTCTGGTGAACCTTAGAATATGTCTATAAATGTCACCAGTGCAGGTCTTTGTGAATATATTGCCTGAGTAATTCCTTTTTTATGAAAGACCGAATAACAACATCATCTCTCCTATAAACTTCAGCTCATTGACATCTTTGGTCAGTTTAATTTGGAAAGGTTAATTATGGTCACAAAGCTAATACTTCATATGCATTTCAAAAATATATGAAGGGCAACGTTCTTTGTAAAAGTAATTTTCCCTGGAAATGAAAATAAAAACAGGGAGGCATATAAGCGCTTCTCTAGGGGGCAGAGGTTTAAAGCCTTTGGACTTTGCTCTTATTGTCCCACAGAATTGCTGGTGTTAGGCAGGGAGGGTAAAGAAACAACTATTTTAATCTAGAGGGGTCCTCCAAAATGGGGAGTCTATGGACCATGACAATCATTGCATGTGATAGAAGATAGGCCTCAAACCTAAGCCATGACAGGAATAACTACCAGTAACATGAGTTATTCAGACTTAAAGAGGAAGAATAGAAAAAAAAAAAGTGGAACTAGAGAGCAAAGAGGAACCAACCGAGGCAGCAAGACATCTTTATCCAATCAATTGTCTCTTTCCTAGAATGCAGCATGCACTCTCAGTTTCAGCCCAATTTCTGACCACATGTGACTTTCACAAAGCCTAGAAAGGCTTTCTGGAAGGGTCCACAGGTACATCACCTGTATGGATGTGACCTGGAAAAGAATAGTTTGTATGGTACAAAAGTATGATCACTAAACAGAGTTTATTTTATCATTAGGACAAGTCAAAGACTTAATAAGGGAAAGTGCTTAGAACAGGATATAGCAACCAGTATTACTAATATGGGATTCTTACAGTCAGGAAAACAACTCCTGTAAAACCAGCTAAATTAGCAAGTGAAGGAACTAAGAGTCACTGAGTAAGAAACCAAAAGAAGCAACAAGCAATCAAGTTGTGTGGTTCTGCTGAAAAAAGACAACGAAAAAAGGAAGACAAAACAAAAACAAACAAAAAGATAGCAACTATCAAAAAAGGGGGAAATGCACCCAGCAACAAAAAAAAAAATCACCAAATAATCACAAGAGTGAAAAGAAAGAAAAAAGACAAAAAGGAGTGCTGGTGTGGCAAGGTTTTGTGCCTCCCCCTTTCTTCTTTTTCCTTTTTTTTTTTTTTGCATAGGCACCGTAAATATTGGGGAAGAAAGGAAATTCAACTTGGCCTAAGAGATTCAGGGTTTCTCTGTCCTTGAAGCATACCATCATGGGAACAACTACTGGCTCCATGCATGCCTATTACCACATCGCAAGGGCTTTTTTGTGGTGCCAGGAAACTTTCCTCTCAGTTGTGGATGATAAAATCAGGTCACTATAACTAGAGATCTTGGTATTTGCCTAGGTCATAGGACAAGGTCTAGGATAGAGTCTTTACGGTTCATTATTGTGGTCAATCTTCCGTAATAAGTGTTCTTTATTTTTGCTCAGATCCTAAACCAAAGCCTAGGATATTATGGTTCCAAATGTTTTGCTCAGTCTCTGTTGTCAAAGTCTAACCTCTGTAATTAGAGATCTTGATTTTTGCACAAGTCCTAGGCTACAGTCTAGGGTAGGGTTTTTCTTATTGGTCCCAAGATAAGTTCTGCCCAGTCATGGTTGTCAAAATAAGTTTTCTGTAGCTATCACTCTTGGTTTTTGCACAGATCAAAGAACAATACATCTTTTGATTTCCTCTTACTGTTAGGTGATGTGATAGGACAACCTGGTCTTAGTTCAAGTTGTCGTTTCCTTATTGTCGGGATGTCATATCATAACTGGCTCAAGTTGGTGCCAGAGCAGTGTTAGAAATTTCCCAGTGATCGGGCCTGAGAGATAGCATGGAGGTAAAGTGTTTGCCTTGTATGCACAAAGACGGTGGTTCAAATCTCGGCATCCCATATGGTTCCCTGTGCCTGTCAGGAGGGATTTCTGAGTGTAGAGCCAGGACTAACCCCTGAGCATTGCAGGGTGTGACCCAAAAACCAAAAAAAAAAAAAAAAAATAACAAAAAGAAATTTCCCAGTGGAGTTTGGTTCCTGGTGTTGTTGCAGGCAGTTGTATCATTTCTATGTCTGGGATCTGGGATTCGGGGTTGGACTAACACTGTCCAATCTCATGGACAGTTGTATCCACATGACACATGTTCAGGGTGAGAGGCACCCCTGTGTTATAAAAATGTATGAGTTACTATCCCTAAAAGATAAGATCTTGTTTCTGTGTAAATGGTTTCTCCTTTATTACTGTGCCTATCAAAAAGCGTATGGTGTCATATTGTATTGCTGGTGCTATTCCAGGTATGGATGACAGGCTTGGTTTTTGTACCAAGCAGCACCAAAATTGGTGAGGATAAAGAAAATATGTGTATATATATTTATATATATATGTATATATATATAAAACAAATAAATAAAACTGAGTTTAAAAAAAAAAGGTAATTGGGGTCCAGAGAGATAGCACAGCGGCATTTGTATTGCAAGCAGCCGATCCAGGACCAAAGATGGTTGGTTAGAATCCCGGTGTCCCATATAGTCCCCCATGCCTGCCAGGAGCTATTTCTGAGCAGACAGCCAGGAGTAACCCCTGAGCACAGCTGGGTGTGGCCCAAAAAACAACAACAACAAAAAAAAGGTAATTGAAGGAAACAAGTGACGGAGAAGGCTGCCTTTATATTTAGGAATACACACCTTATGCGTTATTATAAAGATATTAAACATACAAAAGCAATATAAGTCTCCCAACTAGGTGTTTTGAAATATTCTTGTGCGGGGTGAAATCCAAGGCACTTTTTATCACAGACCTTAGTCTTGTGTTTGAGACATGATTTGCAACATTATGGAATCGTGTAGTGTCCTTGAGCTGTTTTTTTTTGTTTTGTTTTGTTTTGTTTTGTTTTTCTGAGGCTGAATCGAGTACCACGCAATAGTCCAAGACTTGAAGGAGGTGAGAAGATGAGCATGAGTCAGCAGGCATGTTGGTTGTAGTTTCTCTCTCTCTCTTTGTTTGTTTGTTTGTTTGTTTGTTTTTGGGTCACACCCAGCTGTGCTCAGGGGTTACTCCTGGCTGTCTGCTCAGAAATAGCTCCTGGCAAGCACGGGGGACCATATGGGACACCGGGATTTGAACCAACCACCTTAGGTCCTGGATTGGCTGCTTGCAAGGCAAATGCCACTGAGCTATCTCTCCAGGCCCTGGTTATAGTTTCTTGCAGAGACATGAGATGGGGGATTGAGAGGGTATCTTTTCATTGAGGAGTTGTGCGGTGGTTTGTTGGGGCAGGAGGTCGGTCTTGGTGCCTAATTTAAGTTAAGTACTGAGGGTAAACAGGGTTAAATAAGGAGGGATAACAGATCTGGATTGGGGGATGAGAGGGTAGAAGGGTTTCTGGAGAGGGGGAGAGGTAATATATAAAAGGGGCTATATACACTATATAGATGGATTTTTATGGATTAGGTTTGGCTATCAGAGAGAAGACCACTGTATAGAAAATCATGCCCACATATAGACTGACTTTAGAGGTCTATTTGAGTGTTATCCTCCAAATCTTGGGCATTCCATTTCCTTTCCTAGGAATAATCTAAAATTAGGAACATTGGTGGATAACAGTTAAAAAGTGTATTTGTCAGTTCCCACACACTTTTGAAAATGAGAACTAGTGAAAAAAAAAACACCCTTGCAAGGGGGTCCACCACAAAGGCCCATTTATGGCCTTAGAAGGGTATGATCCCCCCCCCCCCCCAGAGACCCAGCTTCCAGTCTTTTCCCTTAAAGCTGGTCTGGTGTGGGAGGGATCTCAGTCCCCTGCACTAGTGTTCAGCACAGGGGGCCTTTTGGCTAGCTCTCCCACTCTGCCACCACATATCAGTTGAAAGAGGACTGGTGAAGTCTTGTCATGACTCCAGCCTCTCCTGGTTGTGGTTGCATAGGGGAGTAGTTTCTCTCTCACCCCCCAACCCCCCAGAGACCCATCTGCCAGACCTTGCTCTGAAGGCTGCCCTGGCATGCAGGGGGGTCTCAGTCTCCTGCACTAGTGTTCAGCACAAGGGGCCTTTTGGCTAGCTCTCCTGCTTAATGCCCCCCACATACCAGTTGAAAGAGGAACATATTTTGTCTTTTTATTAGAAGGGTTTATTATGCCCAAAAAGCATTCCATTATTATATTTTTATAGGTGAATGATAGAGTATAACAAACAAAACTTACGAAGTCCATAAGTAATGAAAATCAAATAATCATATAGAAAAGCAATATATCTCACAGGACAATGGACTTTATAGTGTCATTCTCCAGGGATGTGGTGAGTGAGTGTTAGAACTTCAAAAGATAATTAACAAAAGTATTTTCCTAATTAATGGCCCACTTGAAAAGAATAAATTTACCTTTTGTATGTGTTTTCATAGTAGAAACAGTAGAAGCACAATTGCTAAAAATCAACCTGTCTTATTTTCTCTTTTAGATATTTCTAAAGATACCTACAAAATAAAATATCCTTTGTCTTTGATGAGGAGACTTAAAGACTTAGACTCTATTTGTTTATTTGGTGATAACTCAGGGGACAGAAGCCATATTGCACACATACTTAAGCACCAAATTTATCATAAATTACTGACTTGGTTTCTATTCTCTATTGCTCAGAGGCACAGAAAGATGCCTTATCTCATCTTGCCCTAAGAATATAGCTCACTGCCTGCTATCCGAATTCTCCAAGCACAGCACACAGGACAGGCTCAGGACTTGGATAGAAAGGTTCTTTGCTGACCTGTCTTGAGCAGGAAGCAGTTAGATCCTGTTTTATTAGTAACTAGCATGAGATTTCAGCACTGAGTCTCCCTTCCCTCTCCTGCTTAATTGAAAATTCCATTTGACCAATGACTATTTAAAATGCATTCAAAACAACAGGAATGCTGTTCATTAGAAACCTGCCCCTTTGATTTCTTTCTCTCTGCATAATTCTGCAAAAGAACACCCAAGCAGAAAATGCCTTCAACCTGCTGCCTGAATGTACATTTATTTATTTGTTCACTAGTGCAAAGAGAAAATGGAGCTAAGCCAAGTGACATACACAGACACACAGACACAGAGACAGCTCTCTCTCTCTCTTTCTCTCTCACTGCCCCTCTGGAAGGATAATTTTGGAGCCCCTGTTCAAGCTTATTTTAATTTCAAACTTAGGCCAAATTCTATTCTGCCACTTAGACCCCCAATGAAGATGTTTGCAGCTTCACAAAATGTCACCAAGTAATCAAGTTTTTTCAGGGGTTGAAGTGATCACAGCTGCTGGGCTTTCTTGCCAACAGGAGATAGAAGATGGGGATCGGGTTGGGGATGGAAACAGTTTATCAGAAATAACTTTTAGGGAGCACAGGAGAGAAGCTGATATCTGAAGCCAATGGTTATTGATTGCAAATCTGGCAAGGCTGAAGACCATTTTCGTTGCAAGCTGGACACCGCAAGGCCCGGTAGGACTCTTTGAATCTGTTGGCCAGCATCGAGAACTTGCTGCCATGGCACAGAGAGCAGGTGGCACTGCCGGAGCCTCTGCAGTGGAAACAGTTTTCCTCAGGAAGCTCTCCTTCCTGAAAGACACAGAACAGGGTTAGTGACTGAAAACATAGTGCAAGGTCAGGAGACATAAGAAAGTAGGGGTAAGACATAGATAAATTCTATGTGACTCTTGCATCAAATCATATCCACTTCACTTATAGCATCTCTCAAACATGTTCAGTTTCCTTCCTCCACTTGGATGCAAACTTTTCATGGGCCCCTGCTCTGCTTTTGTGGGAAATTCCTCCCATATGATCGTACATGCACACATTCACATATATGTTTATCTCAAAGTGCCTACAGTTGTGATTACTACATGAAAGGTCTCAGGAAATTATTTACTGGTGGGGCCAGAATTATAGCACAGCATGTAGAGTATTTGCCTTGCACACGGCTGACACATGTTTGATCCCAGCATCTCATAAGGTCCCCAAGCATGCCAGAAATAATTTCCAAGTGCTGCTGGAAAAATTAAGTGTGGCTCCAAACATAATAATAACGAAAAAAAGAAAGAAACTGATGAGAGGCTGCAGAGAAATATAGCACATAAGTTGCTTGCCTTTCATTGGCCTGACCCATATTCTATTCCCAGTACCACCTATGGTTCTCTGCGGCAGGAGTGATCCCTGAGTGCAGAGCCAAAAACAACCCTGTAGAGAGCCAGGTGTGTTCCCAAACCAAAATAAAACAAAAATAATTTTTTTCAATGAACACTTTCCCCAGGCTAACATTTCATTTGAAATTCTTATCTCCGTAGTGGATTTCAATTTTAAGTAACCTCTGTCAGGCTTTTGTCCTGGGATCTCTCCAGATGATCTCTAGCACCCTTTCCCCACTCCTATCTCGGTCACCTTCTACCTGCTCTCAGAACTCAGCCAGTTAGCCTCTCCTTCAGAAAAACTTGCTCACTCCCTCTTCTAGCTTAGAAGTGCCAACCAATTTTATCGCCCCTTGCATGGCCTTCTCACATGTTCCTTCGAGCTGCCAATTGGAACCAGACTTTGAAAATGATCTGAGCCTATTCCTTCTCTACCCTTAATTCCTGGACATCTTGTACAGCACCTGCTCAATGTTTGCTCTTCAACTATCTGGCAAATGAGAAAACAAATGAAACACGGAAGTCTGAGAGCGCTCTCTATTCATAATGTCTAGGAACAAGACAGCTGGATGTCCCACCCTAAAAAAAAATCTACCATGGCCTTTTATTTTAATAACCTCAGAATTAAGCAATCGAACATCAGTTCTGAAAATAACTGCTTACTGCTAGATACCTCAAGAAGAATTGAATTTTATTTATTTTAGGAATAGGGAATGACATTCCAATAATTAGAACCTGAAATATTGCTTATATTTTAAGCGATGAACCCCAGATGCCTGTTGATATATAGGGGAGTCCCCTGAAGTGTGGGGGATTGTACTTCTGGATAGCAATACCCTTGAGAAGGTGTGAAATTGTAATCTCCAAGCAATATAATCTTGAAAAGCAAAATTATCTTTGCTTTATTTAAAAATAAAAGGAATAGGGGGCTGAAGAGATAGCATGGAGGTAGGCATTTGCCTTGCATGCAGAAGGAAGGTGGTTCGAATTCCGGCATCCCATATGGTCTCCCGAGCCTGCAAAGAGCAATTTCTGAGTGTAGAGCTAGGAGTATCCCCTGAGCACTGCCAGGTGTGACCACAAAAAAACAAAATATAAATAAATTAAATAAAAATAAAAGAATATGGTTTAAGAGACAGTACAAAGATTAAGGCAGTTGCCTTACACACAGTTGTCCCAGTACAATCCTCAGGCACTGCATATGGTTCCCTGAACACCTACAGGAGTAAGCTCTTGAACTTAATAACAATAGCATATATAACTTATTATTATAAATAATAGCAAATCAAATTCCCATTTTCTGTTAAATTCATCGTGTTTTTATTCATCCCAGTGATATCTTAATGATATAAGTCAGCCCTATGAAAAAAATAAGATACTGCAAGTCATCAAAATTCATTTGTATAGAATAAAATATTAAAAGGTGAATAAAACTACATGCTGTAAAGAATAAAAACTGGTCCTCTGTTTCTCTTTCACTGAGTTACATGATACTTCTGCACAGCTTCACAGAGCACCCATTCTTGCCTTAGGCTATCACACATCCTCCACCCACTGTCTCTCAACATGCTCATTTTAGACAAACAAACAACAAAAATGAATTCAGTAGGTATTTGTTGAACCCTACTCTATGCATGCCTAGTATACATATGCTTCTATTTAGTATTTTTATCTTCTCAGAAAAATATGTAGTACAAAAACAAAGATTGTTGTGGTACATATACACAGTGGAATGTTATGCAGCTGTCAGGAGAGATGAAATCATGAAATTTACCTATACATCAATGTATGGAATCTGTTATGCTGAGTGAAATAAGTCAGAGGGAGAGAGACAGATGCAGAATAGTCTCACTCACTTATGGGTTTTAAGAAAAATAAAAGACATCCTTGCAATAATTTTCAGAGACAAAGGAGAGGAGGGCTGGAAGTTCCAACTCACTACATGAAGCTCACCCCAAAGAGTGGTGAGTGCAGTTAGAGAAATTTGAGAACTATCATAACTATCATAACAATGTGAATGAATGAGGGAAGTGTAAACCTGTCTAGAGTACAGGCGGGAGAAGGTTGAGGAGGAGGGAGATTTGGGACACTGGTGATAGGAATGTCACCTGGTGACAATCAATGACTGAAACCCAACTACAATCATGTTTGCAATCAAGGTGTTTAAATAAAAATATTAATAAAAATGGAAATTGTATAATATAACTAACTTGGCAAGGTGTTTAAATAAAAATATTAATAAAAATGGAAATTGTATAATATAACTTGGGTTCTAGGACCCAACAAATCTTCCCAAACTACATTTTAGCTTTGAGCACAAAAATCAGCCTTAGTACCCCACCATCTTCCCTGCAGAAAAACCAACCAGCTCCTCTACTAATTTGAAATAAAATGGTGTCTGCCAACTCTTCCCAGATAGACTGCTCCATGTAGGCTGGAAACTCTGGGGCCTTCTCAGAATGGATGGGGGCAGATTCCCCTTTCTGCATGAAACCACATCAGAGCATAGCCATATCAAACATCTTTCAACAAAAACAGTCTAGCTCAACAATATAATCATAGCAAACTGTCAAGCACCAAATTTGTTCCAGCTTCATAAATCGTGTACCACACAGCCACTTACCACAATTTTGACACCTCAAACTTTTATAGCAGTATTAGCCAAGTAGGATTACATCATATCTGATGGAAATGTTACATAGAAGATCAACAAGCCCAGGGAGCCTAAACAGTAGCAGTAGCCTAAACAGAAGGATCAATTAGCACCAACAATAACCCAGTAAATCCTTAGCCATCGATGTTAGTAACACCACTGCATGATATAATAATTATTTCAAACTAACCCTTGACAATCTAAGTTTTGATAATTATTTTTGTCTTCATGTTGCAGCAAACAATGTGAAGTACATTTATTTGTGCCTGCAATGGGGCAGGTCTTTGTAGTGGGTGGGAAACAGGAGACACTGGTAGAAGGAAATCACACTGGAGGTGGTAGTGGTGTTTGAATATTTATTGACTAAAACAACTCTATTATTAACAACTTGGCAAATCAAGATTTATAATATTTTAAAGGAGCCTTAAGTTTTATTGAATACTCAAAAGCTCACAAAGTGCTGTACATGGCTGTGCCTTTGTTCACTCTGAGGACTTCAAGGGAAACTTCTCCTGCCTGCCCTTGTCTGCCTGTGTTTCCTCAGAGGCCTAGGGAGCACACCCCCCAAAAACTGCATTATGAAGCTGCCCAGTGAGTAAATTCTGACTGTGGGGGTCACCATCCAATGAGCTGAGCTCTCTGGCCTGTGGAGGCTCTGCCCTACTGGGCCTTTGTTCACTCTGAGGACTTCAAGGGAAATTTCTCCTGCCTATGCCTATCTGCCTCTGTTTCTGAATCCCTGAAGGTTCCCTCAGAGACCTAAAGAGTGCACTCCCAAAAAACTGTCAACTAGAGACCAAAGAAGAGCGTCTCACTCTGCTTTGCTTCGAGGTTGCGCACTCTTTCTAACCAATGAACCCAACCACAACACGCAGGAAAAACCACACTACAGCGTGACAATGGAGAAACCTTGCAGGCAAACACCATGCACAGAAAATGAAGACGAAAGCTAGGATGACCTAATAAATTCCAACTACCTGATTAACCTCTCAGATAAGGAACATAAAATAGCAATATGGAAGATGTTTGAAGAACTTAAGGAAAGCATAGATCGATCTGAACAAAACACAAAGACAGAAATCAGAAAACGCCAAACTAAAATAACAGATCTAAAAAAAACACAGTAGCTAAACTGAAAACCTCAATGGATGGCCTCACCAGCAGGGTATCAGCAGTTGAGGAGAGAATTGGAGTACTGGAAAACGTGATGCAGAAAAACTCAACACAACAGAAGAAATTGGAAAAAAAAAAACCCTTAGGTCTAAATATCAGGCAATGGAAAAAGTACTCAGAATGTGAACAGATGAAAATAGAAGTCTTTGATAAACTCAACTGAAACAACATAAGAAGCATTGGAGTCCCAGAGACCCAGGTAGGAGATATCCAGGAAGAATCAACTGTCAAAGACATCATCAAAGATATACTCCCAGAGTTAAAGACTACATGCAATCAAATCCTGCATGCCCGAAGAGTACCAGCTAAAAGAGACCCAAAGAAAAACACCCCAAGACACATCCTCATTACAATGACAAATCCCACAGATAGAGATAGAATACTGAAACAGCAAGATCAAAAAGGGAAATTACATTCAAAGGAGCATCCCTAAGACTTACTGCAGACATGTCACAAGAAATTCTCAAGGCCAGAAGACAGTGGTGGGATATTGTGACAAGACTAAATGAAATGAATGCCTCACCGAGAATACTGCACCAAGCCCAACTCAAGTTCAGGTTTGAAGGAGGAATACAAAGCTCCATGGATAAACAACAGCTCAGAAAGTTCATAGATGATAAACCAGTCTTAAAGGAAAAACTGACAGGTCTACTCTAAGACAAGAGAGACCAACAATTACAGCAAACGTATCTACAAAGATGACATTAAATCCTATGACAATAATCTCCCTCAATGTAAATGGACTAAATTCACCAATTAAATGACACAGAGTGGCAAAATGGGTCAAAAAGATGAATGCAACCTTCTGCTGCCTACAAGAAACACATCTGAATAGTCAGAACAAACATAGACTCAAAATCAAAGGCTGGAGGAAAATCATCCAAGCAAACAACACCCTCAAAAAAAAACTGGGTGGCCATATTAAAATCTGATGACACCAACTTTATACTCAGAAAAGTGGTAAGGGACAAAGATGGACACTATGTGCTAATCAAGGGATATGTGCAACAGGAAGAAATAAGACTATTAAACATATATGCACCCAATGAGAGACCAGCAAATTATCTAATACAATTACTGACAAATCTGAAAGAAGAAATCAATAATAACATAATAATGGTGGGAGACCTCAACACAGCCCTATCAACACTTGATAGGTCAACCAGACTTAAAATCAACAAAACCATACAAACCTGAAAAGAGTAATGGAAGAAAGAGGAATAGTAGATATATAGGACACTCCATCCCAAAAAACCTGAGTACACAATCTTCTTCAATGAACATAGATCATTCTCCAGGATAGACTATATGCTAACACATAGATCATACCTCCATAAAGTCAAGAGGATAGAAATCTTGCAGGATATCTTTGCTGACCAAAAGACTCTGAAATTAGATATGAACAGCAAAGACACACAGAAGAAAAACTTAAACAATTGGAAATTAAACAGCCTGCTACTGAACAACAAGTGGGTCCAAGATGAAATCAAAAAGGAAATCAAAACTTTCCTGGAAAAAAATGATAATGAAGACAAAAACTGCCAGAATCTATGGGACACAGCAAAAGCTGTCCTGAGAGGAAAATTTATAGCTCTACAAGCACACATCAGGTAGGAAGAAGAGGCATACCTGAATAACTTAATGACGCAGCTCAAAAAATTAGAATATGACCAACAAAATGAACCAAGAATAGGGAGACAGAAGGAAATAACAAAGCTGAAAGCAGAACTAAATGAAGTAGAAAACCAAAGAACAATCCAAAAGATCAATGAAAGCAGAAGTTGGTTCTTTGAAAAAATAAACAAGATTGATAGGCCATTGGCAAAACTCACAAAGAAAGAAAGAGAAAAAAATCTGATAACCCGTATTAAAAATGAAAAGGGGGAGA
>PVKC010026876.1:0-15961 GCA_004027635.1 Crocidura indochinensis
CCCCCCCCCCCAAAAAAAAATTAAAAAAGAAATACCACCTCATCACCCCTTCACCCTCTGGCATTGACACCAACAGTGAGGGCTTGACAAGGGATGTTTTGGGTCCCATCAACTCACCTTGATCATCATGGGCACCCAGGGGGAGGTGGGAAACCCTTAGTGACAAGGGAGAGGGTGGGAGGGGGGCCCTTCCTGGAGCTCAGGGGCTGATCATTCTGAGGTGATAATAAGTATACAGAGCAAACCCTTGCTATAGTCATATTCTAAGCATAGCACATGGTTACACTTAGGAACTGGGGGTTCTCATCTCAGGGGCCTCTAGTCAAGCTCTATACCCTCTGGAGGGTGATTTGCAGTGAGGGGAGAATGCAACTGGCTGCAAAAGCTGAAGGTATCCAATAAGTGGGTTTATGGGAGCAGAGAGATTAGGGGGGCTCTTGAAAACCTTCTGGAAAGGAGGGGAGACCCCCCCAGAAGCCCAGAGGGGGCCACAGATCCAATCCAACACCAAGGTTCCCATTACACAGACCCTCAGAATTGGTGACCTGCCCTATCCGCAACCTCAAGCACTTCCCAGGGGCAGCACCAGCCACCCAGGATCCTTGCAGCCTGCTCCTTGCTCCAGGGCTGAATGGTGGGGACCTGAATGAGTTTCCTCTTTGGCTGCATCTCAGGAACTCAGGGTGATTGCACCTAATTCATAAGGCTTAAAGATAAATCCTGTAAAATGCTTGCCTCTGAGCCTGATGCATGCTTAGGGCCAGATGCTGAGGGGCATTGGAGATGGTGGGGAGGAGGTGCTGGGTGCTGGTATGGTCTTGATCCTGCACCTGTATCCCTCCTTGAGGGATCACCCAGGAGTGGGCTGGCCACTAATGGCCCTGACCTCCCTTCCTCTTTTCCTGCGCCCCCAGCTCCTAGGACCCAGCCCCAGCATTGCCCTTAATAAGACTTAGGGAGGTTCTTGAGGTTTGCTTTGACCACATGAGATAATGAATCTGCCTGGCCACAGGCTTGACAATGCCCAATGGGGCTCTTTCATTCTCCCCACCCATGCCCTGTCTCACAAGTGGTCACAGGCCAGTGAAGCGCTCTGGTCACTGATCATGGGTACAGTGGATGTCGAGCTCCAGCTGAATATAGGGTGCAGTGGCTAGAGCTAATACATAATAAAGCTAATGGCATTGCAGCAGCAGTGGAGGACCCTGTGTCCTCTCTTCTTTGCTGGAACATGTTGCAGAATAAGATATGAATCTCAGAGCCAGAGCGGTGGCACAGGCAGTAGGGCATTCGCCTTGCACGCGCTAACCTAGGACAAACCACAGTTAGATCCTCCGGCATCCAATATGGTCCCATTAGCCAGTAGCGATTTCTGAGCACATAGCCAGGAGTAACCCTTGAGCATCACCAAAAAAAAAAAAAAAAAAAAAAAAGATATGAATTTTATTGTTGCAAAGGGCTGCCTGTTTCTCTAGGTCAGCTCTGAGCAATGGAACATTTAAAAACTTTCTGTCTGGACCTATTTTCCTTTTCTTTTCCTCAGAAACAGCTCCTTGTCCTGTGCTTCAGGTTTGCTTCTAGTGGTGCTTGGGGGGACATGTGGATTTGTGTGTATGGCCCAGGCTTCCAACATGCGAAGTATTTCCTCCTACCCACTGAGCTACACCTCTGCTCCCCCTTCCTCAATACTCCAGGAGATAAAGCAAGACACATGACTTACCGTACCCCCAGGGCTGGCCTGAGTCCAGGCTGTCTTTCTCCAGAGTACCCAGGACTCGGATGCAGGGCTGTGCCTGAGGTGGGGCAGAAGAGAAGCTGCAGGCCTGTTCCTTGCAGGTAAGGGCCTTCTGGGGCAGACCCATTCCAAGATGTAGAAAGGAAAGAGGGAGGTAGGGGTGCAGTGGGGGTCTGAGGCACTCTTCCTGAGTTCTCAGCAGGGCAGTATTTGGGACTGTGAGCCAGGCAGGCAGCGCCTGCTCTCATCCCTGTGCCCTACCACATCACCACCTCCCCTTTGAGGTGAGTTGACCCCTTCAGAGGCAGGTGGACATGCTGGGTTCAAATACAGGCACCCCAAAGTTCTTTTTTCACTCACCACTAGGACCCCATTGGTGATGACCTCAGAGGCAGGCAGATGGCTGCAAAGGAGGGTTTGTGACACATCATCCCCCATCCGGGGTGACTGTGGCACATTGTGTGAACTGATGATTGTGCAGGGGCATGTGGCAGGGGTGGGTGGGCTGGGCCGGGCCTATGTGCCCAAAGCTGCCCCACTGTCAGCAGGAGGGGATATTTATGAGTGAGTATCATCCCTGCTCTCACCTTTCCTTCAGTATAAATTCCACCTGCAGCTCCCCTGGGTCCTATGAAGAGAAAGCAGGGGAAGCATCAGTTTGTAGAGTTCGGAGACCTTCAGGGACTATCCCTGTGCCCCTCCCTTCTGTCTGCTCCAGGGCTTTGTGGAGACTATGGTGGCTTTTTGTGGACACAAGAGGGTTAATGGCATAAACTGCTTATTTGATCAAGAACATGAGCTGGAGGGGTCAGAGTGATAGTACAGTTTAGGGGCATTTGCCTTGCACACAGCCAAGCCCTGGCATTCCATATGTTCCCCTGAGCCCACCCTGGAGTGATTCCTTAAGTGCAAAGCCAGGAGTAAACCCTGAGCATCACTGGATGTATCCCAAAGACCAGAAAAAAGAAAAGAATGTGAGCTGATGGTCTAGATGGCAGTGTTGGCAGGAGTAGCCATCTGGGCATGAAGCTGCATCCTGAGTACCCATGTGCTGGGCTCATGGGCAAAAGGCAATGGAGGGAAAGCTAACAGGATCCATGCTGTAGAGCAGGATGAAGGAATCAGCTTAGCAACCCTTCCTGGATACCAGCAGCAAGTATGACTGGGGGGCTCACCTGGTCCTTGATTTGGAAGGTGTAGCTGAAGGGTTGCCCAGGCTTAAGGGTCTCCAGGGAAAATTGCATTTGCATGAGTGAGTCATCTTTCAAGACATCACTGTCGTAGAGGGTGAGGTCCAGGACATTCTGGAGATAGGAACAGGTAAGAGGTGCCCTGAGCAAGGCAGCAGGACCTCTGGAAGGATCCCCAGGGGAGGACCCAGGGGTCTGGTCTCTACCTTCACTGCACTGTGCAGCCGGTAGTGGAAAGTTTCATTCCACTCGGGGTCACTGCAGTTGTTCACCGTCCGGGTCTGCACAGGGCCGGAGGATGCCGTGGGCAGCCGCAGTTGCACGTAGCAGTCAGCTTTGGACCCTGGTGTGAGGGGGAGGGGGGCAACACCTCAGCCTGCCTCTAGCCACTGAGGGGTGGTGGGAGGTAGGGGCTGTCCTGTGCAGGTGCCTCGTGACTCTGCTGAGTGGGAACCTTACTCAATTGCATAACAGCCTTAAAGGGTTCTTAGAAGTTGGGGTGAAAATTCCCTTTCCGAGGTAGATGCCGAGAGAGAGCTGGCACCTGTCACATCACAGCTGTACCTCCAGGAGATCTTAGGCATGAGTCCCTGGTTTGCTCTGCCTGCTTGCTCTGGGGCTGTACCACCTGTACACTCTCCTCGCCACCCCAATACACTCTTTCTCCAGGACTGCAGGGGTGTAGGTGGTCACAAGCCAAACTAGGGAGGAAGGAGTAGGACTCAGGATCACTCACATCGGTCTGCGTTCTGGATGTTTCTGGCCTTCAGCACCTTTACCTGGAGGTCATAGTAGGGGTGCGATTCCTGTTGAAACATGACACCTGGGCCTCAGTTCCAGAAAGTCAAGTGCAGGGCTTGATTCAGTGCTGCTGCTGCTGTGGGCCCAGCTCAGGGCTATCTCGTCCCCGAGACGAGGTAGGTCTCAGCATGGAGTTCAGCATATTGGTGACAAACCTGCTCCTATAGATCAGTCCCCCTGGATAGACTGAATGGCTCATGGCAAGTGACTCTACTTCTCTGGGCTTCAGTTCCCCCATCTTTCAAATGGGGGTTCTGATGATAACCTCAGTGTTGTGGTGAATTTTCAGCAAGAAGTTGTATAAAGTGCTTGGTGTTGGGGATGGAATGATGCATGCAAAGAGCTTGACCCAAGTTTAATTCCCAGCACCCTATAATCACCTGAACCCTACTGGCATAATATTTAAAGTGCAGAATTGAGTATCACTGTTCACTCTGGAGCTTAGAGATCAGCACCAATAAGAAACCTTTCCTGTGCCCTGGGGGAAATGGTGTATCTGGTCATAAGATGCTCTCCCATTCCCCCATGTATGTATATCGCCTTCTCCCAAAATGGTCCCCCATAGTTCTTAAGTTTTCCTTTTCTGCCTATAAATTTTGTACATTTCCCTTCTGGCGGTTCTTGGCCTGGCAGTACTCAGACCACATGAGCATCAAACGCAGGGCTAGAAATATGCACATGCTAGAAATATGCCCTAACGCTCAAAGCTGTACGGTTCCTGCACAGCTTCTCACAGCGCCTCTCTTCTTGCTGAACGGTTTGCTGCTGTCATCAGTCATGAATCATTTCAGAAAGCCAAGTAGATCCTTGCAATTAGCTGGTTATTAATAATTATTTTACTTGTGTTAATTTAAGCTCCACTAGACTGTAGCAAATGGATCCCACCCCAAATCAAAACTCCATGTTGGGGCGGCACTCCAATGGGCCTCTCGCCCTCTTCCCAGGAAAGGCCAAGTACTTTCTTTACCTTCCATCGAGTGCAGTGAAGTTCCCTCTTCTTCTTCTGCACCAACACTGCTCCCAGGAGGGGCAGGCTCTTGTCTGCCAGCCACCTTGGAAACCACCAGAGCATGGCTGCCATTCAGTTCAAAACAGCAGGAGGCCCTATTAACTCTTCTCCTCCAGACTGATTACAGCCTCACTGCTAGCTCAGGTCTGACTGGTGGCACCTGGGCGTGTAAGGAAGAGCTGGGTGCTGAGCTGAGAGCTTGGGGCAGGTGACCTGCTGGTGCTGGAGGTGGAGTTTCTTTCACTTGCTCGAAATTTCTCTGCAGTCCCATTTCAGTGGCAAGAGTCACCTGAGTCCCACTGCAAGATGGGGAACCAGCCCACATCCAGCCCCCTGATTGTCATCAATCTGCTTGTTGATACTGGAACCACACCACAAATTGTATAATATACTGGGTGAGGGGTGAATCCAAATTCTTTGGAATTCCAATAAACCTTCCAGTTAAGTGCTGATATCTCAGTGTAAACAGAAGCATGAAAAGTTTCTGACTCAGTTTCATTTCACTTGAAATTGCTTCTGACCCCTTTATTTGTTCTCTAAACCCAGCACTGCTCTGATCTGATCTGAAAAAACCATTAAAGTGAAGGTTAGATGTATCTACATCCTTAAGAAACACAGGCTAAGGACTCCTTGCACTCTGCCCAGGCCCCCTCCAAGATGGTGCAGGCACAGCAAGTGGTTTTTGGTCAGATGGAGCTGACAAGGCCAGCAGCAGCGCAGCCTTCCACTGTGGGCTGCTTGTAATGCTCCCTCTGCTGTGTAGGGGCAATCTAGGGGCCCAGCTGAGGAGTCTCCGGTCTCCTCTGGGCCGAGTCAGGGAGAGATACGTTTTTCTTCATCTCTGCTTTTCCCTACAACCTTCCTGAGGAACTAAAGAAACATCACTAAAAGAGGGAACTCAAACTCCACAGGGAACCCAAGGGCGAGTTCAGAACGGAAACTACCAGGACAAATGAATGCTACTGGCCAGGCAAAAAGGGAAAGGCCTGTTTCTGTTTTATTGAAAGTGAACCCAAGAACCATCTGGATCTTGTCATGTCAGTCACTCCTTTGGTGATACCTGAGCATTCTGCAGGAGGGGACAGAAATAGATGGGGCAGTTACTGCATGCCAGAAGATGTGCTTTCTGGGCTGTCGAACCCTGTTGGAAGACCTCTGCCCAGAGTTCCTGAATTCCTGAGCGTTTTTAATCCCCAGAAAAAAGGCAGGATGGCCACCGATGGCTTCAGAGAGATACAGAAGGACCCTACCAATACTTCACTCGCTCCTCGTCTCTGGGCCCCCTCAAACCCACCAATTCTCTGACCTTCCACTCAGTTGAAGGGGAAACTACATAGAAGGAGAAACTAGCTGGATCAGCTGGCCTGTTTGCCCAGCAGAGACAACAATATGGGACACTCTCTAGTTCTGCTGATAACCCGGTAGTCACAGGGGTCACGTTTCCCATCAGGCAACACAGGTGGTGGGAAGAAGCATAGATGGTGTTGGTTCCTTCTTGGTGTTTACCGTGAGACTTTCATCCGCCCCCACTGTGAAGTTTTCCAACTCTGGTCTCTACCATCTGTTCCTCTATGGAAGGCAAAGAGAATCTGGGGAAGGAGCTCTGGAAAAGCTAGTGTTCCAGAAGAGAAGACGATGCAGATTCTTTATGCATCTTTGATGCAGCACCTGGGGCCCCGGCTTTGGGGGTGCACATATATCAGGGAAAGTTCCTGCTACCCAGTGGGGAGCAAGCCTGAGGTTGTTGCTGCTGCTCCTGGATGAAGTACCCAGCTGGTGCAAATAGGGCCGACAGGGCTCTGGTAGCTAAGGCTGATGAGATGGTCTGGAGATGCAATTTGCCTCCCCAACCAAAGCAGAATTAATTGTTTGTCGCCCCTTCCCCCTTGGACCCTCCAAAGACAGTAGGCTGGAGGAGGTTAGTCCACTGACACCACCTGTTGGTCTACAACTCAGGCTTGAATGTATGATGTGAGGAGGGTCACACTGTAGCAGTGACCACAGATGGGCCACTACTGAAACAGTATCAGCACTGTGAGTCTGCAAAGCCCCGGTGAGAATGGGGTGTAGTCATACCCAGCCTGCAGTGCTGGACACTAATCCTGGGCACACAAAGGGTGCCCCCTCGGAGGCAGGCTCCCTCACAACACCCACCCCTCCCTCTCTTCAGCACTGAGTCATTCCCTGAACCCTACAGCTGCTGTCCTGCATCCCTGGCACCTTTTCAGCATGCCTGATGCCATCTACCTACCAATGGCTTCTGATTTGTTGATTCCATGTGGTGTAGATACACTCACTGACAACTTCCAAGAGTAACCTCCCCAATCCCCAGTGCCTGCACACAAAATAATGTTGCTGACTAGGCCGTCCTGTGTAGGGTATGGCAACACAATGGTGAGGAGAAATGTCCTAGAATACAGAGTAATCCACACTTCTAAGCCAGCTGTCCAGGTGGTAGAGGGGTCCTGGGGGACTTTGTAAGAGCACATGCCCAGCATGACACCACATCCTGTCTTCAAACAGACATGTCACCAATAGGTGCTGAGAACACCACTGAGAATAAGCTTTTTTCAGTACAGAGTATTCAAAGAGGCTTACACCAGACTGGAAACGGACCGACGTGCCTCTGAAAACAAAGAACATTTTCATTTCTCATTTTACCTTAAATATATTATTTTCACATCAGGAAAATGGCAAAGGAAGCCTGGGAAGAGCAGTGAGGGGAGAGAACAAACAAAAAAATAAATAGGAAGAGAAGGAGAACCAACAAGGTGGGGGACAACTGGGCCACACAGGGACCAACCGTGATGGAGACATGATCATCAGGACAAACTGGCCTGAAACACTTCCTTGGTGGCGCAAAAGGGCCTTGCAGATCCCTGGATAGAAAACAGTGAACAAACCACCCCAGGATCACACATGTGTCTTTGCTCTGGTGATCAATATTCAAAGGCAAAATGGTGTCTGTCACCAGCCTCCAATTCAAGCAAGTCTTCAGTTCTTTGGGACTGCTGGCCACATAATGATGCTCGAGGGGAAATGAATCTCTCCTCCTCTAGGATAAAGCTGGCCATGCCAGGACATGAGTCTTAGGGCTGGGCGCCCCTTCTCCTCTCAGGGAGCCGAGCTGTCTGTCCGCTGCCGCCTCTCTGTCACTCAGGTATCGGCCGGATTCACCTCTTTGGAACAGAAGTAGTGCACCACCACGCCGTTGGGGTATCTTGCAAAGGCGCTACAGGAAGGAAAGTGATCTAGGATAAGATTCATCTCTCCTCCAGTACTGAGAATAGGCACCTATCTTGGGGGGGGGGGGGCACGCTCCAGTGTAGCCCACCCCGACCCAAGGATGTTGCTAGGATCTCTGGGCTCATGGTCACATGATAAGGGGACGAGGGCCAAGCAGTTCGAAGGTGTGGACTATCTGTTGCTACATCAGCAATATGGAAGCATATGGACCGTTTCTATCCAAGGGCAACAAGTTAAGTCACATAAGGTAAAAGACCTCCATTCTAATTTGAAGGAAAGGAGATTAGCAGGTGGACTAGAAGTTAGAAGTGACAGAGGACAGTGTTGGAGGATTTTAGGCACTTTGGTGGTTAGGGATGTGGTACAGAAACTTTGTATAGTACAGCTATAAACATGATTAAAAACAATACTGTATCTATGTCATCTAAACTATATTTTTAAAGGATCAAAAGAGAACCTCCAAATCTAAACAGAAAACCCAGTATGAGGAGGCCAGGATGTGGCTTGGTGGTATAGCACTGGCCTTGATGTTGTGAGGCCCTGAGTTAGATCCCCAGCATCATCTACAAAAAGTAAAACAAGTAATATGCAGGTTTGGAATTTCATACAAGTTAATAGGCCATAGGTAGAAAAGCTCTTTCCTTCAGTGGCACCTCCTTAAAAGAGAAGGGCATCAGTCCCCACACAACTTGCACAGGCCAAATGGCTGTATCATTTCTATTACCAGAAAAGGGCAAAGTCCACAGTTCCATGACAGGTCTCTTGTGTTCAAAAGGCTGCTCCCAATGGTGATCAGCAAGGAGAAGTGGCCAAAAGAGGGAGGAGGTGTTCTCCTTGGTCAAAGTCCCCCTGAGCAAGAATAGGGTGGGGGGTGCTGCCCAGAAGAAAAAGGAGGCTCACCTGTTCCCAATCTTTTTCTTGCACACCATGCAGACCTTCTCCTCTGTGATGATGCACTTCACCTGCTGGTGTAAGATTCGCTCTTCCTGGACCTGCAGGAGCAGAGAAAAGTGAAGTGAAACCCCTCTCCCATCTGCTTTGACTCTGCCACGAAAACACCTGCAGAGAAGCAGCAGGATGGTGACACTATGGCAGTATCTCTTTTGAGGCTCTGCCTATGTTGTATCTACAGGGACTCGGGGCTCACTGCCTTGTACTCCTGAGTGTACTCCCAGAGTTTGGCAGGCTCGTACCCGCAGGAACTCTGCATGGAGAAGGTTCTTGAGCACTTGATTGAACCGCTTCTTTTGTGCATTTTCTTCCAAGACCTTCTCCAGAAATATGCGTATGTCATTGATCTGAGTGTTTGCTGGCAGAAGGTTGATGGCCTAGAAGTGAGAGTAGAGATGGAACAGGGGATACATTGAGGACCCCAGAGTCGACCCCCATTTCTCATCACCCCCTGCAGTGCTCACTCCTCACACACCACCTGACCTTGGTGGTGTCCAGCTTGCTATGGTGCAGCTCAAGGACCTGCAGGGCTGCCTGGAGATTGGCCTGTGGCTCCAGCAGTTCCAGCTTGATTGGCCCCAGGCAGTGAACGCTGGGGGGTGACAGATACATCCGCAACAGCGACAAATACACCTGTGGCACAGGTACAAGCCAGATATGTCACAATGGCAACAACCTCTGAGGATTTCCAGTATGGCACACCTAAAGCTAAGTAATCTGGCCCGACAGTGATTGCTATGGAGAATGTTTAAGTTGCGTAATTTTTCCCCTTTTGAAAGAGTTTGGTCAAGCCAGTCAAGTGGTGGTGTTGAAAACCAACAATGGTAGAAGGAACAGGGTGAGGTATTTCCTGAAGCTAAAGGCAACACTAGTGCACAACAGAATGCCTCCCACTTTCTGGTCAGTGAAGACGAACTTAAAAAACATGGCCTGACTTCCTACTGCTCCCAGCCCTAGGCCTGGGTGTGAGAATTCTTGACTGGGGCTATCCTGTGTACTGTCCTCGACTCTGACCTTCCAGATCCCAGTAGCAACCCACTACCACCACCACCCTAGGCAAGATGAGTGAAAATTTATGCAGATGCTCACAGATCCACATGTGGTCTAGTCAATACTCAGTGGCAGGGGGCCACTGGTAAAGTTCAGGGGGAGATAGTATTGGGGCACTGTCTGCTTATTAAGGAGGTAGATTTGGGAGTGAGGGGTGTGAGAAGGAAGCCAGTTCCATCGAGTGAATGCAGATACCTCTAGCCTATAAACACTGCATTGGCTTCCCTGGAGAACCAGTGGCCAATCCTTCTCCAAAGGCTGAGCACGAATTTATTACACAAGCCAGGTCTCCTGAGAGCCTGAGGATGGGGTGCTTCTCATAATCACATGGATGGCAATGTAAGGAAGCTAGAGAGTCATCCATAGAAAACCAGAATGCTATCTATCTACCTGCCCAATTCCCCAGGGCACTGAGCCTATTCAGATTCCCTTGCAACTCAGCAGTTCCTATTAGTCCTAAGTGAAGGCGAGGGGGTGGGGCAATTAAGGGCACACATGCTCGCTCCCTGGGACCAGGGTTACTACTTACATCTTTATTGCCATCTCTGCTTTGATCATAATGTTTGTGGCAGTATCTGCAAGGAAGAGGGTGGTGAGACAAGGCTGAAGGACATCAAGGCTGCTGGTGTGAGCACCCGAGAGTCCCCTTCCCCACCCCCAGGGCCAATGTAGAGGTTAGGTTTGCTCTGACTGCAGGCGAAGCACCCCTGCCTCAGTGGGACCTGCTTTTCCAGACCACATAGGCAGGCCAGGTCAACGTACTCCTCAGCCATCCGAGTATCCTTCAAGACATGCACATAGATGAAGAGGGCTTGCTCGTGCTTTCCCATGCGTCCCAGCAAGAGGGCGCGCTCTTCCAGGAGGCCTGAAAGGGAGGGGCGAAGAGTCCTGGTACTTTTCCCTGAGCACCAGACTGGAAGTACCAAACAATGTGCATATATATTCTCATTACATGAACTTTATTTTCCCCAGGAAATAAATGACTAAAATTCTAAAAAGAGGGGACGAACTAGAGTGGTAGTATAGCGGGTAATGTACCGCCAGCCTGGGTTCAATTCCTGGTATCCCATATAGTCCCCCAAGCCTAGTAGGAGTAATTCCTGAGCTCAGAGGCACGAGTAAGCCCTGAGAACCACTGGACACACCCCCAAAACAGAAAAGGAAAAAAGAAAACAGGAGGGGAAAGATTCATTTTTGGTTTTTGGACCACACCTCAGATTCATGCCCTGGGTACCTGTTACATCAATTTGGCAATCACTTCTGAGATGGTAATACTCAACAGTTATGTACACAGTGGTTAAGTGCCTAAACTGTGTCAGACATCCAGCGATGAAAACAAGTATAAGTTCCCTGAGCTCCCACAATGCATAGATGTAATTTTTTTAGAGAAATTAGGGTGATTACTAAAACTGCCAAACAATGAACACGGCCAAGAACATGTACCAAAGCAACAAACCAGTTTCAATCTGGTTATAAATGAGCATATGTGTGGTTTATACCCCAAAATGGAACCCCTCAGAGATCTGGTCCCAAAGTGAGTCTGAGGAGGGACTAGCACTAGCTTAAAACAGGGCTCTCCATAGACCTTGCTATTTTTGAGTGCTAGGAAACATGCAAAGACTAAGGCAGGTTTTTTTCATTACATCAGTTAAAGTAGCTTCTGACACTAAACCAGAGACTCACCATCGAAGGGAAAGTCACAGATAAGCCGGCTGGGATCATAGTGGCCGGAAATTTCCAAGAACATAAGTAGCTTCTGGCGGTATTCGCCCAGCTCCCCCTCCTCCTCCCCTGCAGGAACTGGGGTTTTACCTTTAGAAAAAACAAACAAACAAACAAACAAAAGAAACAAAAGCACAATGTCAGGCAGCAGGGTGGGGTTGCCAAGAAAAAATAAAGGAGCTGAGGGCTCAGAGAGGTCACCTGACCACAGTAAGCAGAAAGGGCTGCCTAGCCATTTCAGTTGAATTTCCCTTAGTCTACGGCTCTTGCTGGTTCCCAAACATCAGCCTGGAGTTGCAAATGAAACAATGGTCCAGAAACACTCTGGCTGGCAAACCAGTTTGTGTGAGGTTAGCTGTATCTAAGAGATAGATGTGTCGTCTGTACATTCCTCTGTCCCTGTGTTGTCCTTCCATGTCATCCATACTCCCACCCCCCACCGGGTCCAGGGCAATTCAATCCTGATGAGATCTCCTGTGAGACACTGAGGTCTCTTGTGTCCTCGCTTAGCTGCTCTGGTGTCTTTGATGACCCTCTCTCCCAGTGGGCCTGCACAGAAGGGTGAGGTTCGCTTACCGCTCCCCGGTTAGGCACCCCACCACAGTCTAGTGGGCTCCTGCTTCCTGTGAGGTACCTGCAGGGAAGGCCAGGAGATACTCCTTCATGAGACCCTGCACCTTCTCACAGTACAGCTGGATCAGGCAGTTGTGGAACCGAGTGCCCGTCTCCTCCCAAACATGGATGACATGTTCCTGTGGGAGACACAGGTCTGCCTGGTATCCTGCCCATGACCTGCCAGGTCACCCAGT
Source organism: Crocidura indochinensis (assembly GCA_004027635.1). Lineage (NCBI taxonomy): Eukaryota > Metazoa > Chordata > Mammalia > Eulipotyphla > Soricidae > Crocidura > Crocidura indochinensis. The sequence continues at coordinate 12,514 of PVKC010026876.1, forward strand.
CTGCCTCATGTTTTTAAAGGACCACAGACCCCGTCATTCGGACTGTCTCCCTCATTAAGATGCACCAATTACCTAGGGATCACTGCTAAAACCAGTAGGAAATTTGGCAACACAATCCAGCAACCTACACTTATATTCATGATTTCCATTCGAAAACCCCCAATTCTGTCCAACAATCTCCAAATCAGCCTGTCCAGTTAAGAGGAAATGCTTGTATTCTGGTATTTCAAGCTTATGTGTATATCCTCTGGTCATAATGTGGCTGTACACATGTGACTTTGACTTTTTTCTTCAACAGTAGTTTCCCTTAATTCCCTGCACTTGACCAAGTTTAGAAGGCAGCAATAAAAAGTCACATTTTCAACTGCTTGGTCTGATGTATCTTTCTTCAAAGGAAACCCCTGACCTAATATGTCTGCTAGTCCCTGGGGGCCCAATTTGAACTGCCCAAAACTGGCCTTGCCTGCCCAGCTTTGAATCATTTTAGTTCAGACTAAAAATTATCTTACCAGGTAAGGAATAGCCAGGCCCTTAAAGTTTTCTACCAAGAAACTGAGCACTCGGTCCCGTGGCAGACACTCCACCTCTGGGAGGTCTTCAGTAAAGATCTGTGGGGACAAGCCAGAGATTCATCTCGCTGCAGTTCTAGGGACACACTCTCTACCAGATACTTCACAGCCACACAACCTTCTTCGCAGGACACAAATCCTTTCACAGGCACACAAATCACAGGCACTCAACCCTTCACAGGCATGCAATCACAAAGGAAAAACCCTCCCCCATCGGCACACACATGCATGATGTGGACAAATTTTTGGGGAGGACACACAAAAGGTAGATGGAGCCTGTTAGCATACGGCAGCTTAATCTTGGGCCTGACAACTGTGGGTTTTCCCCTGACCACACTGGACCTCACACTGGCAAAAAGAAAGGCACAATTTCCTACTTTTTCTACAGGGAAGGAGCCTCGAAGGACTCTGGGACCTACCTTCAAGCCGTCCTCTGGGAAGTCCCTCAGCACCCACATTGAATACGAGAAGATCAAATGCAGATTTTCTGTGCCTGGGGGAAAAGCCAAGCGTGGTCTCGGGGGAAGCCCACTTGGGCAGGAAGACAGCTGGACTGGGCACCCAAAGTGAATTTTCCAGAACCCAAAGCTCTTTTCACAAGCACCAGCACCAGGGTTGCTCAGTACCCTCGGGGTTTGCTACACACCAAGCTGGCCAGTGGCACCACCACTGGGAATTTTTTACCCCAGCTGGGGTAACACAGGGCAAGATGGGGCTGGCGAAGCAGCATGAGACCCACAGGGAGAAGATGGAGTGGCCAGACCCAGATAGGGTCCCTTCCCACTGTACCTAGGTGCTGCAGGTACTGCACTGTCCGCTCATGGCCTTTTAGTGGGGAGTTGGCTTTCTTGGACTGGTCCACCAGCACCTGCAGAGCTGCCCGGGAAGACAAGAACAGGCCATGAGCCTCCCACAGAAGGCACAGCCCCCCTGGGAGATATCAGGCCGCTGATAGAGATTCCAGTCACCTTTCTCATGGAGCCCTTTTTTCTCGTACAGGATTATCAGTTCGCTGTACTTGTGGGCCTTCTTCAGCACGTGCTCACTCTCCTCGATGTGACAGTGATTGTTCTCTAAGCGCAGCAAGGGGGCTACCAGTGCTACATTTGTCTGCAGAGGAAGCAGGGGATTCCATGGAAAGAGCTTTCTGGGGAACCCGCCCCTAGTCTTTTCCTGAACCCACGCCTGCCTCAAGCTGAAGGAGCAAAGGTGAAACTCAAGAAAGAGAAAGCACTCAAGCCTCTATCAGGCTGCAGCAAGGGGCTCTGATATTGTCTAGATTGTTCCACAACACTTGTTTCGTGTCCAGATTTCTTGCCTTCTTGCACTCCCAAGTTCACAGACCAGGTAACTCTCATCAAGCAGCAAGAATCCCAATGGGGCCATCCCCCCATATCGAGGCTGGGGGGCCTCTGGGTGCCGGGTTCTGGGACAACTCACATGCAGGTAGCATTTGAGCAGGGTGGTGTCGATGATCTGCAGCAGCTTCTTTTTGGATTTGATGGTGGGTGTGCCTTCCATGAGTGGGGAGGTGCTGGACTGGTGGTCGGAGTCATTCAACTTCTTGACCAACTGACTTCTTTTCTGCAAAGGCCAAACATTCAGCGCTCAAGGCCGGGATGTTTGATCACCTCATTCCTAATATCTTCAGTCAGATCATTCTTACCGCTCTGGCCTCAGACTGGCAGACCATTTTTATCGGAGCTCAAAGTAGATGGTTGCAAAATTGCCATAGTTACAGGAAATTTTTTATTTGTTTGTTTGTTTCTGAGCCACAACCAGCAGTGCTCAGGAATTACTTCTGCTTCTGCATTCAGTAATCAGTACTGACAGTGCTTGGAGACCATACTGAAGCTGTATGGAATCCTGGGGTCAGAAGTGCCTTAGCCATTGTGCTATCTCTCAGGCCCCAAGAACATTTTTTTTTTTTTGGTTTTTGGGCCACACCCAGTGACGCTCAGGGGTTACTCCTGGCTATGCGCTCAGAAGTCGCTCCTGGCTTGGGGGACCATATGGGAAACCGGGGGATCGAACCGCGTTCCGTCCTAGGCTAGCGCAGGCAAGGCAGGCACCTTACCTCCAGTGCCACCGCCCGGCCCCCAAGAACAATTATTTTTTGAGCACCAATGATATGTTGGGCACTATAACAAAACACTACATATTATCCTAGTTTAACTTTACAAAAAAAAATGTAAGCACATTATTATTACTTGTCTGGTTGTTTGTTGTTTATTATTCCTTATTTGTTTGTTTTTAGGCCATACCCATAGGTGCTCAGGGCTTATTCCTGGTTCTGCACTCAAGAATCCTGGCAGAACTGGAGGACCATATGGGATGTTAGGGATTGAGCCCCAATCTGCTGCATGCAAGGCAAATGCCTTATCCACTGTGCTATATAGCTCCAGACCCTATTACTTCTACTTTACAAGTGAAAAACTCAGCACATAGGTGTTAAACACCTCAGAACTGGTTGAAGCCAATTCTAATAAGGGTCTGATTCTAAAGCCCTTTTTTTCTACTTGACTTTAAATTATTTCTGGGAAACTCTAAATGTGCTCAGGGTTTAGTTTTGGCTTTCTTCATGGGAGTCAATTCCTGGCCGGGCTAGAGATATAGTGCCAGGAATCACACCCAAGCTGGCTTCTTGTAAGGCAAGCTCCTTACCCATTACATTATCTCTCTGGCTCCCTTATCATTCAAGAATAACTTTACTGAGATATAAATTATATACAATAAACTCTTTTCAATGTATACATACTATTGAACACATTTTTTCATGCTCATAACCATCCTCAATCAAGGAATTAAATATTTCTATCATTCCCCAGAATCAGTTCCCTTGTGATCTTCCCAAAGAATCCAACCCTGAGACTGAGGAT
>PVKC010026877.1:0-15970 GCA_004027635.1 Crocidura indochinensis
CCTTCCTTCCTTCCTTCCTTCCTTCCTTCCTTCCTTCCTTCCTTCCTTCCTTCCTTCCTTTCTTTGCTTTGGCTATTTGAACATTGCAATCAATTTAAATTTTAACAGCATACTTCAGATTCTTAGAAAAACTGTAATGGGGATTTTTATAGGAACTGCATCAAATCTCTGTAGTGCTTTGAGCAAAGTGGTCCTTGTAACAATGTTAATCTTTGCAATCCATGTCAAAGGATGTGTTCTCATTTCCTTGTCTTTTATTTCCTTAATGTTTTCCTTTATGTTTTAAATAAAGTTTTTTTACTTTATTTAAAGAAAATTATATATATATAAATTGATTTGTGCTTTTTTTTCTTTTCCCTCCTGCACAGGCACAGTAAATAATGTGGTCATTCGAAAAGGAATTCCCTTGGCCTAAGAGATACAGGGTTTCTCCATCCTTGGAGTATATTGTCATGGGATTAACCATACACTCCTTTCAGTTTTATTTATTCTCCCCTTGGTGCTTTCGTGGTGTTTGGAAGACTTCTGCTTCGTCCTACATGATAAAATCAGATCTCTGTGTCTAGAGATCTCAGTATCTGCACAGGTCAAGGAGTAGAACTTGTGATGAAGCTTTTCTTTGTGGTTCTAGAAGTTCTGTTCCCTTAGTGTCTCCGTCTTCTGTGCTTGTGGTCTTGCTCTTTGCGCTGATCTTAGGATGGAGTCTATGATAGCGTCTTTCATTGTGTTTCTAGAAGACCCATTCCATTGCAATTGTCTCAGACGGACCTTTGGAACTGGAGATCATGGCTGTTGTGCAGGTCATAGCTCAAACCCTAGACTAGGGCTTTTTTATTGGTCACAGGATACATACAGTCCGGTCATGGTTTTATCAGCCAGTCATCTGTAAATCACACTCTTGGCTTTTGGATTGACCAAAGGTTGACAGGTCTTCTGATTTTGTCTTATCGTCAGCTGGAGGGGTAGGATAACCTGCTCTTAGGTCAAGTTGTTCTCATTTTCCTCGTTGTCAGGATATCGTATTAGAGCTGTCACTTGTTGGTGTCCTAGCAGTATTGAGGATGTCCCGGATGGGTTTTATTTCCTGTAGTTGTCGTGAAGAACTGTCGTTTCTATGTCTGTATCCAAGGTTCAAGGCTGGACGGATGGTGTCTAATCACTGGGGTCTAAGCTGGGTCCACGTGACATATTTTCAGGGTGGGAGATGTCCCTGTATTGTAAACAAGTATGAGTTCTTATCCCTAGTAGATAAGAGCTTGTTTTTATTTGTAAGATTTCCCCCTTTTTTAGTGTGTCTTTGCAGGGGGAAATGGTGCTACATTATATTGCTGGTGCATTTGGGGGTAGAAAAAAAAGAAAACGGAAACAGGTCACACACCCCAAAAAGATAAAAATAGAAATAAAAATATATGTGATCATATATATATATATATATATGTATGGAACAAAGGAACAAAGATATAAAAAATGAAATAGCAAAATGATTAAAGGGACAAAATGGTGCAAGAGACTATCTTACATTTGGGGAATAGCAGTTAAAGAGGTAGTGCAATACAGGTCTTATACTTATGGAACTATAGGTTTCCCCATTGTCTTTTGAGATTTTCTAGTGGTGTGTGGGTTCCTGGGCATCTTTTCATCACAGACCTTGACCTTCTGAGATTGACACAAGCTTTGCAGCAGGGAGGTCTTGGGAAGAGTTCTTGCTTTGGGGATACTTTTAGAGCTAAGTCTGGTTTTAAGTAACAGTTCACGTTAGGAAGAGCTGGTAAGGAGGGCCACGCAGCATGAGTCAGCAGGGGGGTTTGTTGCCTTTTCTTGTCGGGGACGAAGTGTGGGTTTAACTTGGTGACCCTTTGCAAGCACATTGTTATAAGTTATTATATCTCTAACAAAGTCATTAATGCAGAATGTTTAGTAAGTTCTTAATGTTAGTTGTTCATTCTGTTAAACTGATGTGTTTCTATAGGTATGACACCATCAAACAAATGAAGTTGTCCAAAAATTTAAACTACAAGTAGTAGTAGTACTACTTGAGTAGCTGCCAGGCCTGCTGAAAAAATACTATGGGGAATGAGTGCCTACACTTGCTTCAAGAAAGCACTGGTTATATCAGCCTTAGCTGGTGTACTTGAATTTTTATCAGATTGGTGTCCCCAAACAGAATTGTAGAGAAGTGATGAGGCAAAGCCATTGAAGAAATGGTGATTCTGGGTGATGGAGGCAGCAGGCATTGCTTTGAGTGGGAGCTTGGCCTACTCTCTCCTCCTGAGATGGCCAGCTTTCTTCTGTGTGGGCCATTGTATCCATGATCTTTTATGACTTTGTTTACATCTCATTTGAGAAAATAGTCTATGGAGCTAGCCAATTTCAAACATGGCAATTGTGTTTATTTACAGTTGCTAAACTTCCTGGAAGAAAAAGGATATGGGAGGAGGGTTATCACACTAGCTTTCAAATGCCCTGATGATATCAGCCCCGCAAATGGCACTTGAAGCTTGGTGAGTTTGGTGTCCCTCAAGGGAATTATAGAGGAATAATGAGGGACAGCTATCAAGAAAACAGTGATTCTGAGTGATGGAGACAGTGGTCATGGCTTCAACAGGGTGGGGTTTGGCTCAGCCTCTCCTCTTAAGATGATCAGTCTTCTGCTGTATGGGCCAGTACACCCATGATCTTTCATGGCTTGGGTTACATCTCATTTCAGAAAAGAGTGAGTCTATGGAGCTTGCCTAGTTCTAAAAAGACAACTCTATAGTTTTTCTTTTATAATCCTTTAACAGTCTTTGTTAATGATTTTCCAAGTACTTGATTTATTTTGTGCACAATTATGAACAGGATTTAAAATATTCTTTCTTAATTATTTTAATGTAGCAAGTCCATACATTTCCTTCAGTTTTGTAATCTGTCACTTTATAGATACAGAGAAGAAAGATTCTTCTTTCTCTCCTTCTAGTGCTCTCTCAGACCTTCCAATAAAACATTTTTTGGCATGTTACCCAGACAAAACTTATGGGTTTCTGGAAATAAGAAGGGATGCTTCCAAACTAAGAAGACAAAAACTAAACAGTTTTAGAAAAATTGATTCTGTATCAGAGAATAAAAAGTCCGAGAAAACCTTATGTTTTCTACAAGTCACCCAGAGCTATTCACTGCTGCTTTTTCTGTAAAAACATTATTTTCACATTTATCTGTCTTGCATGGGACAGTTACCAGTATTATATTGATTTCAGCTGCTCCTGGCATCAGTAATCTCACCATTTTATGTTCACCCTAATATTGCCTGACCTATAAATAAGCTTACTAGCAAGTGGTTTGACTCTTTTTTGTGTGTGTGTGGTTTTTGGGTCACACCCAGCAGTGCTCAGGGATTATTCCTAACTCCCTGCTCAGAAATTGCTCCTGGCAGGCACGGGGGACCATATGGGATGCTGGGATTCAAATCGATGACCTTCTGCCTGAAAGGCAAACGCCTTACCTCCATGCTATCTCTCTGACCCCTGACTCTTTTTCAATACCACCTAAATATGCTACCATGATTCCCAGTGTAATCTGGATATTTTAGTGTATATAAACAGTTGATATAACAGATAATAAAGTGCACCGATTATAATTACTATGGAGTATTTTTATATTTTATTCCAAAACAGACATTAAAGCAAAAAGAAAATATTCACAATAGCATTACATTACTACAGAAATAATCTATAACAAAGGTTAAAAATACATAGCCACTATATTCTCTAGTGGATTATTATTTAAATAATTTATTCATGAGGACTTTCATATTCATATTTGTATATCATAAAACTTTTTTTTCTATGTAAATTTGTGGATAACTGATATTTAAATTATCAACAAAGAGACAAGGGATATTAATATGACCCTAAGTATTTCTGATCTAAAGAAGCTAGTTCAAGAAGAGAACTTCCAATACTTCTTTTAACTTTCTCTAAGCCTAACTTGAGAGGGAGTGCTGTAATCATTTATATGATGTTCTTGACCACATGAAATATTTAATTCCCTTGAGTTCATATATAAAACAAAAAACTAAGACAAGCTTCAGCATGGCATTACCAAAGATTAAACTTTGACTATATTCATGCCTCTAATTTCCTAAGCAGAGCAATCATGGACTAGATGAAAACATATGCTAGCTCTCTGGCTTCTTGAACTAGACTTGTTCATCATTGTGAATGGAGATAAAAATATCTCTCTAACTGGTGCCCTAACAGTGGTGCAAGGTAAGGCGTTTGCCTTACATGTGACTCACCTAGGACTGACAGCACATCAATCTCCCGGCATCCCATATGGTCCCCCAAGCCTGGAGCAGTTTCTGAGTGCATAGCCAGAAGTAACCTCTGAGCATCACCGGGTGTGGCCTCAAAATACAAAAAAACAGAAAACAACAACAAAAAAGATCTCACAATTTTGAACCTTGGTTCAATTATCTTGAGTGGTAACACCAATACCTTTATACAATGATAATGCATTTAATTTATCAAGAAGCATAAGAATTGTGAAAATAAGATTTTTGGAATTTAAATCTTGAGTTAAAAAGATAATGAATGACACTAGTCTGGATTGCTTCCAGATCTTATGAAATTTCTATGATGTAAATATATTATTATTATAATTATTATCTTGTTTGGGGGCCACTTCTGAAAGGTGTCAAGGTTTACACCTATATTTGCACTCAGGAATCATTCTTGGTGGACTCAGTGGGGACAAATGGGGTGCTGGTATCTGAACTCAGGCCAGTCAAAATGCAAGGTAATGCCCTACTCACTGCACTATCTTCTATTCCCAATATATGCTACTTTATATATATTATATAAGACAACCATATGTAAGATAAAGTTTGTAAATCTATACCCCTTTAGAGTCTACTGAAGAGATTAGTATATCTAAATATCTATATGGATATATAGGTATATCTTTTAGATAGGTATAGAGTATAGCTTTATTACACAAAAACTCAAGAGAGAATGACTATTTCAGTTATTGTACATTTTGTCAATCCTTTTAAGATAGTGATTTTGGCATTTAAGAATAGCATCAATTCAATGGATTAAGCACAGATTTTGCATTCAGCAGACTCATGTTTGAACCTTTGTATTGCAACGTTCCCCCAGTACTGCCAGAACATCCTCTGAGTCCAACACAAGACTGTTTTCTCCAGACCAAAAAGCAATCAACTAACAAAATAAATGAACAGTAAACAAATTTAAAAATAATAATATAAATTCACTTTGTCAGTATACATATAAATTGAAGAGAGCTTTTAAAAGAATCTTAGATTATTTTTGATATTCTTGAATTTTTTTTTGGTGGGGCTTGATGCATTCAATGATATTCAGGGAATATTCCCATATCTAGGTTCAAAGATCATTCCAGATGATGTTCAGGAGAAAATAAGTAGGACTGAGGATGGAACCAGACACAGAAATGTGCAAGGTAACTGCCTAGAACCTTGTACTATATCTCTGGCCATGTTTTTGGATTATTTTTATTGAATTAATTATATTGAGATTTACTCTGGTTTTTAAACAATATGAATATTTAAACAATGATGCATCTTCTGTAAGTAAAGTGTTTTATATATTAAATGTTATAACCAATATATTCTAAAAACCAATATTTGATGGAAATTTGTCAGGAATAATCTCTAATACAAATTGGCTGGTTACGAAAAATGAAAGGGGGGCCTGGGAAATAGCATGGAGGTAAGGTGTTTACCTTTCATGCAAAAGGTCATTGGTTCGAATTCCGGTGCCCCATATGGTCCCTCGTGCCTGCCAGGAGCAATTTCTGAGCATGGAGCCTGGAGTAACCCCTGAGCACTGCCAGGTGTGACCCGAAAACCAAAAAAAAAAAAAAAAAAAGAAAGGATAAAAATGTAAAAGTTGAAAAACCTATTTATGAGGGCCTAAATATGTCAGAAATGTCTGCCTTTTTGATGGGTTGTTTCCTGGCAATACCTGGCTTTTTGTTTCCAATATGATATCATGTCTTAGCTATGACTCATGAAGAAACCATTGTTTGTAAAGATTTTGCATTTCATTGTGTTTCTAAGAGATGTGATAAAAAGATGTTCCAGAAAAAATGATAATATTTTCCTACCAAACAACAGTTGCAATAAAATTATGTAATTCAAAGTAATTTGAGGAAGATCAATTGACTACATAAATGTGCACAGATATTTAAGCTACTGATAGTAAGTTTTTCCAGACTTAAGATTTACAACTGAACCAAAAAATCATAAAAAATATATACTTCTAAATACTTTCATAAATCATATTTTTAGTCTAAAGTTCACGTAAATATTTATTTGCCTTATTAAAATTTAAGTAATTCTTTAATTCTGGAATTAATGAAATTGTCCATATATAAGACTAAATATTTCATATTTTGTTTAGAACTTTGTGCATTCTTAAACATGCATATTAAGGAAAATAGAAAGAAATTTAAATGAATAATGTGCTCATGGCTTTAAACTGTACACAAATCATGCATTATATTCTAGAAAATAAAAAAGATTCAATAAAAATAATATTTTATAGAAATTTTTGAGAATTTTTCTAAGGTTTCATAAATGATCAGGATCAAGTTTTAGTAAGGCAGTGGACTTTTTGTTTCATTGTGTTATGGTTTTGTTTATGGTTCTGTATTTATTTCCTTGCTAACCTAAATCAGAGTTCTATTACTTTGGAGGGCACATAACAGGAGTTTCTTATTCAGTTGTGTATGTTTAGTTGATATTGCCCTAACTTTTAAATATATTTCTTAAAAATGCAGAGAAAATAAGACGTATTTACTAATATTCATATTTTGTGTTGTGTATGTTTACTTGATATTGCCCTAACTATTAAATATATTTCTTAAAATATGTAGAAAAAATAAGATATATTTACTAATATTTATATTTTTCATGTTTCATACATACTAAATTTTTTGCAAAAAGAATGTACATTAATTTTTATTAAAATAATAGCCTTTTAGAACTTTTTTCTTTATAAACGTATCAATCATTTAATTTGTAAATTAGATCATGTATCCTAAAATTTTTATTAAAAGGGAAAACACTTATAAACTGTGTTATGCTACTTGTTTTGTTTTGGACCACACTGGGTGATACTCCTTACTCTATATTACTCCTGGTGGTGTTTGCAATATCATATGAGACACTGGATATCAGATGTGGGCAAATACCTTACACAATGTTAAATTTTATTTGAGAGCTGTCTGTGTTAAAATTTCATTTTATTTTAGTGGTAAATTTATTTCTAGCAATTCTAATATTTGTATGTGTGACCCTCCAATTCTAATATCTTTTGTGGATGCTGTTGATTTTTGGTTATTATTTTGGTTCACATACTTCTCTTCAGAAAATGTAAAATCTCCATACTTAGGATAAAGCACCCAAATTGAGAACTCGATCAACTTACAATAATTTATTTAAAAAATAACCCAAAAGTAAAAACCACCACCATCCTTTGGGGTCTGTGGTAAAATGTGAGTCTGAGCAGACAAAACTAGCCCAAGATGCAATGTGCTTGCTTTGCATTTAACCTATGTGGGTTTGATGCCAGCACCACATTCTCTATTGAGTACTGCTGATGGAATTCCAGAAGCCCCTCTGCTCCTCAAGTCCCACCAGGGTGTCCTGAGTACTGTCCTTCAGCTGGGGTTGAATCACTGGCCAAATTAGTTGAGAATAAAAGAACTACAGGGAGAAATCTTGTTTTAACATTTCACTTCCAGAACCTATTGTGAGGCCCCATGATCAAAACCAGAACAGGTGTGCTACTACCTAATTCGAATGTATTTATTCTCAGAAGAACTCAATGGGAGTGTTTCATCCTTGAATGTGGTTTAATTAACACTAGTTGGCCAGTTAACTGCAGGGGTCAATCTCTCTCTCTCTCTCTCTCTCTCTCTCTCTCTCTCTCTCTCTCTCTCTCTCTCTCTCTCTCTCTCAACTTATGTCACCTTTGTATTTGTAAACAGTTCTGGTGATAAAATTCCTGATGCCTGGAGGAGCAATATTCAATCACACTTAAGTAGGTGACTCTTTTTTAAAAACTGAATCATTGTGCATTGCAAAGTGACATTTATGATTTAGTTTTGTGCATACTAATGGACAGAAGAAATGAACAAAATTTTCCTAAAAGAAGAAACTCCAGAAGGTTCCCTGAACTCACCAGAAGTGATTCCTGAGTGTAGAGCAAGAGCTGGATACTCTGGGGACTGAGGACTACTAGCTGTGGCCCACAGAAAGCCCAAAACCAAATGTAAAAGAAATGCAAATGGTTAAAGGCATATGAAATGATTTTTCCATATTACCAATCTCCAAGGAAATGCAGATTAAAACAACAATATGATGTCACCTATGTAGGTCCTTGAGACCTGGGGTGTGGGTTATAATTTTGCTCTTGTCCTGGAGGTCACAGGTTAAAACCTTTGAAACCCTGATCCCTAACTGCAGCACTTGTATTATAAATTTTTATATTTTGGGCATATATTTTCTAGACTGGGTTTTCAAACCTTAGGTAGGGTCCATCTTTTTTTTTATTTTTGGGTCACACCTGGCAGTGCTCAGGGGTTACTCCTGGCTCTGGGCTCATAAATCTCCCCTGGCAGAATTGGAGGACCATATAGAATGCCAGAGTTTGGACCACCGTCCTTCTGCATGCAAGGCAAACGCTCTACCTCCATGCTATCTCTCCGACCCCAAGGGTCCATCTTTAATAAAAACAAAAACACTGTAGAGATAGAGATAGTACATTGGATAAGGCATATATGCCTTGCATTTAGACCACTCAAGTTCTATCCCTGGCATCCAATATGGTACCCTGAGTTCACCAGAAGTTATTCCAGATCAGAGAGCCAGGGGTAACCCATGAATATAGATGCATATGACCCAAATAATAATAGCAGCAAATAATAAATAATAATGATAAACAAAAAATTCTATGTCCAGAGTCAGACTAGTTCTGATTTAGTAACTGTACTAGATTAGGAAACAGACTGATTCTAAATTCAAACAAACAAAACCCCAACTGTATTGGAGGGACAGAATGAGTTCCCATGGATTTGGATCTTGGTCAGAATGGGTCCTGCTTGAATAGGACCTGGGTGCAATTTGGGATGGTTTAATAAGTAAAATGTTGTTACAAACCTGTATGAATAGATTGTCCTTAATAAAGATAATGTAGAAGTATGATGACTACAGTAGAGTATTCTTAGCAGTTTAAGATATGCATAGACACATACATAGTACACAAAAGGAAAAAGGAACTAATCCATGTGCTCACTAATTAAATTTTCTACTCTCTGAAAACTAGAATGTTCTTACTTGATATTATTTGGAGAGTTCTTTGGAGAGATCTTTTGGAGATCTTTGGAGAGGTCTTAAAAGGGAATGCTTTTACCTTTAATTTATATGGAACAAGTAATCCCAGGTTCACCAGATAATATATGCAATCATACCAGCTAGACATATATCCTTTTGAACAGTAGGAGAAAGCATTAGAGGTTAGAAATAGAAAGTAGCTTTTTCTCCTTTATGGTTTTTGGTGACAGAATGATGCCTGCTGGGACTCCTTCATTGATTTGGAGCCTGCCGTCAGCTTCCTGGAAAAACTGGCCAAGTCAACAAAGGTCATAATTCTAGTCAACATCAGCTTTTAGAGCTTTCTTTACTGTAGTGGCTAGTCACCAGAGAAAGGTATAAATATGACTTTTTATGTTCTCCTTTTCCCCTTTAGAAAAAAATCTAGTGTGGTTTCTAGAAATTACTCCCATGCAAGTATATCACTGTTGGCCAAAAGTTGTGTTCTTCACCCCATAGTATGCTACTTACATGTCTCTTTTTGTTACAGTTTGCTTTATTGTACTTAAAAGATCATCACAATTTTTAAGAATTGAAGATTTCTCTCCCTCTCCCTCTCCCTGAAAAAAAAAAAGAATTGAAGACTTGTGGAAATATTGCTTTGAGCAAAAATATTGATGCCATTTTCCAAATGCATGTGTTTACGTTGTGTTTCTGTGCTATATTTTGTAATTTTTGCAATCATTAGGGCATATCTATGATTATGATTCTGTTATGATAATCTGTGATCCTGGATGTGATTATTGTTAATGCTTCAATAGTGGTCCTTTAAGATAGCAAACTTAACTAGGAATGCTATATATGTTCTGATCGTTCCAAAACCACTTGTTTATCTTTCTCTTTCCCTCTCCTCAAGTCTCCATATTCCTTAAAACACAGTAATATTGAAATTTAAACTTTTGATAACACTAAAATGGCCTCCAAGTGAAAGTTGCAAAATTTCTCAATTATATTACAAGCTATAATGATTATGTTTAGTGAGGAAAGTATATCAGAAACTGAGTTAGACTTAAGAGTTGGTACTCTTGAGATAAACATTTATCTGTGAATACAAAAGTATATTCAAGCAAACACATGAATGGTTAAAAAACAGATAGTCTTATTGCAATTATTAAGGAAGTTACTAGTCTCAATATATTCTCAAAACAGGTACAGTAATCCCTTAACTAAAGTTTCTAGTACAATGCCCTGTAGGGTGCTAGAATGGTAAAGGGAGGTTAGAGCAGTTTTATATATAGCTGAGATAATGGAAAATAATTTTCTTTTCTGAAAAGGAATTGTAGGCCAAATACATTTAGGCATCTCTGCTTTAAACCAAAGCTTATTCCCGAATGAGACCCTAAACACTTTAAGAAATTTAAGATTTGTACTTAAGATCACTAAAGGATCTCTATTTTTCTCTGTGTGCTTCTTGTACGTGTCCACTATATTTTATTCTAGTCAGACCTTTCAAATAGCAAAATTGTTCTTGTTAACGTACATAGGAGACTCTAGACTTAGCCTACATTCTATTCAAAAGGGAACAGCATATCTCCTAGTTCTCATCAGTGTGCTATTGGTTTAGGATACTAATGAATCTCTATGACTTCATTTCTTCCTGTCTTTTTTTGTGTTCTTTTCTTTTGTTTTTCTTTTCTTTCTCTTTGCTACTCTTTTTTTCTTTTGTTTGTTTTTGGGTTTGGGGCCACACCTGAAAATGTTCAGAGGCTACTCCTGGCTCTGCATTCAGAACTTACTCCCGGTAGGGCATGGGGTACATATGGGACATTGGGGACTGAACTGAGTTGGCCACCTGCAAGGCAACCTATTGCTCTAGTTTCTCTTCTTGTATTTTCTAACACAACCCATGAGTATATTCCTTTATTTGCTTTTAATTTGGTGATTATTCTTGATATCATTAATGGTCCTTAATATTTCAAGGTGATTTCTTAGCACACCCATCTGGTCTCTCTTAAATAAAGACTTTAAATGGGACTTTAGATTTTATCTTGAAACTAGTTTCCCAGGAAACTGTGATAAAATAACTTGCCTCTCATATTATGAGGAGTTTTTTTTGGGCGGGGGGCACTCCCAGTGACGCTTAGGGATTACTCTTGGCTGTTCGCTCAGAAATCGCTCCTGGCTGGGAGACCACATGAGACTCCAGAAATCGAACCAGGTCCATCCTGCATCGACAGTGTGCAAGGCAAGCGCCCTACCGCTGTGCTATCGCTCCAGATCCTTGCCTCTCTATGTTTATAGAAAACCGTCTGAAAACAGCTCTCTACTTTTCAGTAAATATAAGAGCAAAAGAGGGCAGTCTTAGTATTTTTATTTCTCCTTCCCTGTTGGAGGTCGCAGATGGAGAGAGTGACAGGGCTGACATTTCTTGAATAGCTAGAATCATTATCTTCACTGGCATTAATTTTCTGCAGAAATAAGGAGAAAGTGCTGACTTTACTGAGTAGAGGATTTCTCAACATATATCTGACATTTTGACCTCTGTTTGAAGTAAAATTGCCCACAGTTGTATTATAATAAAGCCCAACCTATTATAAGTTTCCCTCTTTCTTTCTCTTGCAATAGAGCATTGGAATCTTCAGGTTTTAGCCATTTTTTGCCTGGCTAAAATTCTTCAGGGCACCATTAGCCTGCAATATAAGAAAAAGACTGTGAGATTTTTATTTTTTTTTCTTCCAATGCCATGAAAGTTTCAGGATAATAGTCAGGAGTTCAATACTGGCTCTCTATGATCTAACTTTGCAACCGTCAGAATTGACCACAATTATATCATAAATCTTTCTTTGTACCAAAAGCTAGTTTTACTTTTTATTCACAAAAAGCTTGATATTATTATGCATTAAAAATTAGACACTTGTAATTACATCTAGCTAAAATAGTGCAGAACCGGAAATTCTATTTTAATCACAAACTGATTTAAAATTGTCCTTCGCTAGACTTTGGGTTTCAAATGCCAATCCAATTAAATGAGTCATTGTAGACGGTTTTTTCTATCCATTACTAAATAATTGACTTCAATCCATAACATCTTGCAAAGTAATTTCTAATTAGTTACAGTAAGCTGACCTACAATCTGAAACATTTTGTTATTCTTGGCATTCTTAATATATTAAATCAATTAAAATTAAAATATATTTTTTAAATTTTTGACCCATATCTGGCATTGATCAGGACTTACTTCTTTTATTTTTTTTAAGGTGACCAAAAGTGAATAACAAACTTTTACAGTAATATTTAAGGTACATAGTGACAATGAATCAGGGCCATTCCTACCACCAGGGTTGTCCTTTTCTCTACCCCTTTTCCCAGCATGTGTCCCATATTCTGTCTGCTCTACATTAAGAGATCATTCCTGTCAGAGATCTAGACAAATCTATGGAATACTGGGGATTGAACCTGGGTCAGATGCATGCAAAGCAAGCACATATGTTTAATTCTTAAGAGAAAATTTTATTTTGTGTTTAATACTTGATCTGTATAGAAAATAACTTTGGGAAAGTAGAAAGATCTTAACTATATTTCTGTGATTGCCTTTTATATTTCATAATTATTTTGTGTTCATTTTCTTTTGTAACTGATGATTATATTTTTCCAGTGTCAATAAAATAGATTCATGTCCATTAAATGAAATTATTTCTGCTTTAAATTTTCTTTGAGTGTTTAAAAAAGGGGGTTACTACTCACATGGAAATGAATTTTCAGACATGTTTCAAAGTGAAGAGATTTAAGCAAATAATAAAATATTCTTAATAGGACTGCCTACAGTTTATTTATTTTTTCTATAATTTTTTCTTTTTAATAGCAGAAAAATAGTACATTAAAATCTCTTTAGTAGAGTAAGAAAGCACGTCCTCATATTAATTATGGTCTTCAAATTCTGTGTGCTACCAATAATACCTTGTGACATTGCTTCTCTTTTGCATAGGTACATTAAAATGGGAAAATATTCCATATGCAAACAAGTTCTTATCTAATACAGATAGGAACACAAATTTTGTAATGCAATTAGGCCTTATACCCTGAATATTGGCATAATGACTTGGCTCAGGAATTGCCCATCTACCTCTGAACCACTGACCGTCTACGGTAACAACTACAATTATCTACATCACCAGAAAGCAAACCTCTACCAGGAAAGACTCTACGCTACCCTGGTATTGACTTACTCTAAAGAGTGTTCCCTTAACACCCAGATGACTCAGCAACAGCAACAACCTGCTTGCAGGGCAGGATGCTTCGCATTTAATGGTGTGGTGAAACTAGAGGACGCTCCACATCATCCTGACTTTGATGAAGGAAATACACAGAAACCAGAACCTTTAATTACAGAAACCTGACACCAACAGCAGCTAGTGTGCGAAAAATTTCACCGGGAACACAGAAATTGACTCAAAGGTTGGACAACCTAGTGTGCCTGGAACCCAGAGTCAGTCTTATGCCACAAAAATTCAGGGATAAGGTCTCCCTGTATTTAGCCCATGGCTTTTTTCCCCTCTATTTTCCCCATATTTTGCTGGAACTATGCAGAGAACAATTGCCACTCTCACACCGTTATTACTGTATTTTTTAAAACTCTTATCCTTTTGTTTCTTTTAAAAAAGAAGAGCCAACGAAACTTGCTTTAATAAATTCATTGTGATTAAATAATTTTCAAAAATATTCTTTTCCCCTTTTCTTCCTTTTTTTCCTTTCTCTTCTTTAGCTTTTCTTTCAATTTTCTATTTTTTTAGGATCGGAGAGATAGCACGTAGGTAAGGTGTTTGCCTTGCATGCAGAAGGACGGTGGTTCAAATCCTGGCATCCAATATGGTCCTTCGAGCCTGCCAGGGGCGATTTCTGAGCGTATAGCCAGGAGTAGCCCCTGAGTGCTGCCAGATGTGACCCAAAACCAAAAAAGAAAAAAAATCAATTTTCTATTTTTTTTTAAATCATGTTGCTTTTGGTCTTCCTAAAACAAATGTATTATCAGTTATGTCAACTATGTAATGCATTTTCTTTAAATAAATTTAAAAAATTCTGTGTGCCATAAAGAATATTCAGAATCAAGATTTATGATCTTAGTTACAGATAAGAAGTGAAATTTCACTCTCTAGATTGATAAATATAAAATGGTGAATATGACCAAATGTTGGTTAAGTGTGTAAAAGATGCACTCTAGCAATGCTGATGAGAAATAAGCTGAGAGAATAGTTTTGATGGGTTGTGTAAAGACCAACATTAATGATATTCTTGGACTAAATAATATGATTAATTCAACTGATCTGAATTGCAAAACTAACAAAATAATAAATAAAAATAACAATAAAGTAGAAATAAACAGAAATTATGTCATATATATTTTCCTTTTTACTTATTATAAAGTTTACCAATCTACAGGTGGTTGAAGAGCTGTATTTTAATGTATTTTAGCTGAGGATTCAAGAGTCATCATGGCCAAAGTTAATAGCCATAATGGCCAAAGCTTGGTAGTTGAAGAATACAATTGATTCTGTTTAGAAAGAACGATGTGTTTCTGGAACATGTTCCTTTTTTAAGAAATTGGGAGAAAAATATAAATTTTAGTATGTTTATAATTGCAAGTTTGATTAAATTTCTAGTTATAAAATATACTATATGTGTGGCTATGAATCAAAATCATAGTTGATATGTCTTCTCTTGTTCTCAATTATTTTTCATATTCTATAATAGAATGTTAGATTGATAGTTTGATTTTCCCTATACTTTGACTTTTATCTCATCAGTGATGAATTGTCTCTATAATATTATTTCTTCCAACTGAATAAATGTGTATAAAATATTCCTTCACAAATGAAATATATGGGAATTAACTTCTGTTTTGTACAATGTAGTAGTTTGTCCTTATTACCTCTTTTGCACATTATTTGCAATAACTTGATGAAAGTAAACCTATGACTTAGCCACTTTAAATAAGTAATGAAGTATTTCACAGAATATACAAGTGATAATAATTTCAGAATATGATTTCATTGCACTATTTTGTTGGATTTCTTAAGTTGTAATATTTTATGCCTCCATATAACTCTAGTGAAATGCTCACTTCTCTTTAGATCATCAGTTATCTTCCTATATCTATAAATAACTTATAATTAAACCTTTTAATATAGTGGCAAATTAATAATGATAAATTCAGAAAAATAATTTATCATATATATTAGATGTTGTATAGAATATACATTTTTTCAAAAGATACATGCTGATAATAAAATAATTCAAAGACAACATATATCAAATAGTATGTTGAAAATTTAAAGATTGAATCTTTTATCTCTTTTCTTTATTTTTTAAAATAATTTTTATTTTTAAAAATCATTTAAATGGTATGATTTACATGGTTGTTTCCAATACAGTTTTCCCTCACAGTTACAATTTTGTTCAGGATTGAGTTTCAATTATATAGTTTACAACACCCATCATCAGTACACATTTCCCTACAAAAATTTCCCTAACTTTTCTCCCCCTCTCTCTACTACTCTCTCCCATATCTGCCTTTGTGTCAGACATTTTCTTCTTTCTCCTTCTTCTCATTCTCCCTTTCTTTTACTTTTTTAGGCACTC
>PVKC010026878.1:0-15965 GCA_004027635.1 Crocidura indochinensis
TTTTTTTTTTGAGTCTGACATCTTCTAAGGGGTGTCCATATGCATTCTATTCCCTATATACTCCTTATAAATACTTAGAGAAAATGGGGATTCACCTGAAGTAATTTACAGAAAAGTGAATATCATTTTAAATGTTCTACTTCTTATGTGTTCCTCACTCTCCTCTGTGCCTTTGTTTTAGTAGGCAAATATCCACTCCATATCCCTTGGTGAATTCCCTCATTGAAATTATATATCCTAATCTATGATGACCTACCTTCAATAACACATCACAGCTAAGATACTCTGTTCTAATTAATGAGGAAATTACCTAATTTTGTGGACCTATATATTCTATCCCTTTTACAAGGCATTTCTAAATATTCTAGTCTGTATTCTATCAACTTGAACCTTTAACACATTCAATATTCCTTGACTTTTGATGTAGAACAAAGCAGTCGAATTAGTATCAGAATTTAAAATCACCCAAAACAAGATGAAAGATATCATTTTCCTCTCTTTATTTTCAGAGAAAAATGGTGAAAATCTGAAAGCAAAACCAAAAGCAAACCAAAAAAATCAAAAATGACGATGAAGGAATGCTATTGTAAGAAAGTTAAAAGCTGCAGAGGATGTTTTTATTAATCTTATTATCTGGGTCTTGCTCTTTGGGAAGACTGATATGGATTCAAATGTTTGATAAGGGAATCTATGTGACTTTGTAGACAAGAATTAGAAAGCTATTCTGAGCGAAAAGTAGAGCCATTCTTAGACAGATATAAGAGAAAAGAAATATAAAGGTTGCTAGGGTGAATGATTTCTCTTTACCCCTTGAAACACTCATTGTCCTTCTGACAAGTTCTATCTAATCCATTTTACAAAGCTCTCTTCAAGGCATAGGAAAACATGAAATTCACTCACCTTACAGTAACTGGCTCAGAAGAGCCTCTTATTCCCCAGAACTGTATCCAGATGTATCTGACACTTTATGCAAAATTTACTTAAGTTGAAATTGACTGCTTGGAGAGTATGTACTTCATGGTTTATGTTTAATTTCATATGTGGATATATCAAATATGTAGTTGCACTACCTGTTAAGGCATGGTTGTTATCATGTCAACCAAGTCTTATCACAATACACTGAAATTTTAGTTATGTTCTCACATTTTTCAAGGTTCACACTTCAGAATATTGTTTATTTTCTCAAAGTTTCAACTTTCTGTTTTGAAAAATAAAGCTAATTAAGGTTGAATATTGTGAGGATTAAATGAGATCATGTTTGAGAGGCCTTTTGCACAACATTTAGCAAAGTTAAATAAAAAATGTTAATAAGTCTATATTTCTAGTTAACATGGCAAATCTCTCAAAAAGAACTGGATCATGAATAGAAGTTTAGTAAGTGTAATGATGGGTTCATATTGAATAGCAATTACCTATGACTTCCAAAATACTCTTGAATTTCGCAGTTTCTTACTGAAGGATGTAACTAGCTATGTATGTAGTTAGAATGCTACATGATCTGCATATATAGAAATTGGTATGGAAGTCACTTATATTGTAAAATTTTTACATGTTCAGTTACTTCCTTCATAAATTTTTATTACTATAAACTTGGAACAAATTTTTAATGAGTACTCATTAAATCATAGAACTTCTGTTTCATGAAAAAGTCTTTGAATATTAATTGACTTAATACATTGAACTCTGTGGACCAATAGAGTGTGGGCATATTCTTAGCCATCATTCCAAAGAATCTTGTTTCCTAGAGGCTTTGGGATCAGCATTTGACCGGAAAGGATTATTACTGCTCAGTGAAGTTTGATATAGAGAGACTATTTGGACAGTTTGTGCTTCATTAATACAAGTTTGGTTTATTAAATCCCCAAGTATTGCTTTACAAGTCTTCAGATTAAAAATTAATTACAACAATTCTCAACAAATATAAAAAGTCAAGAAAATAATGAAAGCCCATCTGTCTGTTTGGCTTTGAAAATCATAGCACAATGCCAACAATGGAAAAATACTATCTTTTAGAGTGAGCTCAAAAGTAATTTATCGTGTAAATCACTTTTCTTTTATGAAAATAATATAGATTCCTTTTTAAAAAAACTTTATGCCTATTTATATATCACAGTCTATCTCTCAAGTGGAATTGGTTCATGTGAATCATAAAAATACATTGTCATTGAATTTTCAGGTTTTTCAGTCCCTATTTAATGATATCTCAGAAATAATGACAAGTTAAGCCCTTCTCAGGTTACCGCAATTATAGTGAAAGTTTTAGGACATTTTTAGTATTGGAGAGGTTTTATGGATATATGACATGGAAAAGGAAACATATCCTCTATTATTTATAAAAGATTAATTACAATTATATTTGAAATGGCAATTTATTGACATAAATGCTTACATTTTCTATAAACAACTATTGTTTTCAACATGCTTTATCCTAGGTTGTCTAACTGACACATTTATTATAAGTATAAAAGCATAAATATTTATTTTGTCTTTAAAATTAAGCAAAAACTACTAAAAGGATACAATAAAAATAGCTCTCTTTTGACCAGAGGGAAAAAAATACAATTTTAAAAATCAGTAGTTAAATGAATTTCTTATTTATTACCAACTAATTTTGTTCCTCTAAAAGGAAGCTTCTGAAGGATAAAGAGATGTAATTAATGAAAAGAGAAACTAATAAACATGTCAGAAACAATTTATTATTGGTTTATATGAATTTGAAATGTTACTGCACTGATGCAAATAAACTTTAAAATCAGATTATGAAGTTTAAAATAAAAAGGATTGTCCTCATATTTATGAAATATTATCACTGCTTATTAATATCTAGATCTCTAAGTGTATTTCAAAATATATTTGTTTAATTTTTTACTGATTAGATGAGGTAGGCAGTCAGGTAGAGGGTGCTTCACAGTAAATTTAGTAAGAAATAATAGCAAAAATTGTTTAGAAAGATAATTGTTGATCTGTAAAAGATTCATGTTGTTGATGGTTATGGACTAAGTTCAGATATGATATATTCAGAAGACACTGTCAGATGCAAAAGTTCTTTTATATGATAACTACATAGCAATGACCATTTACCCAAGCTTTGACAGTTGGATAAAACAAACAAAAACAATGATAAACAAACATATTAACAAACAAATAAAATAAACAGTTTTTCAAAGAATTCAGAGATATAGCCCAGTTTGGAGTGCTGTTGGGACCTAAATTCTGAATAAGGATGGATGCTATTTTGTAAAAGCCACATGGTAGGCTTCTTTGGTTTTGAGCAGGGAGAAATCATTCTGTAAGAACCACATGATGTGGGCTGCATGCTGGGCTTCAGAATCCTATTTCCATAGACCCCGCCTCAGTCTACCTGGCTATACCAGGTAGCCTGTCAGAGAAGGACAAGGGAACAGTAGAAAGATACCCCTAGAAAAGAGCCAATTATTTTAAGGATCATCAGAAAGCTGGAACCTTCCTATATCCCTTATATTCTTCATCTTGACCTTGGGCGGGGCTCTCTCTCTCTCTCTCTCTCTCTCTCTCTCTCTCTCTCTCTCTCTCTCTCTCTCTCTCTCTCTCTCTCCCCTCTCTCTCCCCTCTCCCTCTCTGTGTCCCTGATTTATTTAAAATTCTGTATCCTCCCTTCATAAATCTATTTTGCCTCACCCTTTGTTTTTGTTTTTGTTTTGGGGCCATACCTGGTGGTGCTCAGGAGTTACTCCTGGCTATCTGCTCAGAAATAGCTCCTGAGATTCGAACCAACCACCTTAAGTCCTGGACTGGTTGCTTGCAAGGCAAACGCTGCTGTGCTATCTCTCCAGCCCCTGCCTCACTCTTTTTTACAGTGAAAGCCAAAGAGCGTACCTCCTGGCAGATGCAACCCTGTACAGCAATTTATTCCTGGAGACCCAACAGAATAATTGTTCTGGGGATTCTTCTTGAGCCTGAAAGCTTTGGAAAAATCATTATACCAGAGATGGGGAAGTATAGAACAAAGGAGGGTGCCACCCCTTCCCTATCCCCCAGTGATTAGTGACTCTTAATCAGACTTGACTTCAGGCTGTCCTTCCTCCATCTCCTAGAACTCTGCTTTAGACTAGGAGACAATACCTATCCATACTGTGTTGCTCCTGGGGCATTCCTAAACCCCATTGTTTATGGTTATATTCTCCTTAGTGCCTCACCTATTGCCCCAAGCTATTCCTCTTCTATGCCCTGTTACTCTTCAGGCTTCCCAGTTCCTTTGGTCCTATATGCATTGTTGAAAAGGAATAAAGGGTCTCTGGCTTCAGCCTGGGGATTCATTTCACCCCACATACCCCCTCATTAGTTGGGGAATGGTCTCGGTCCTGAATGAGGGGACTTAAGTTGACCCTTGCTGTTCAAAAGGGTGACCACAGAAATGTAGAACATTTTAATTTTCACCTTAAAACTAAGTATCCCCTAAAATCAAGGTAGTAGGGACCATTTCTCACACTGTGTCTATCAAAAGGGCCCCAAGCTCTACCATTGGTTTAGTGAAACCAGCCAGAATTTAGTGTCCATTCTGTACTGGATCTCATTCAGACTTTCTCAGTCGTACCCTCCTTGGGAACACATCTCACTGATAAGAGTGATATTTAATTGTGCATTTTATAATTTTGATATGCCTGGCACAGAAATGTTTTAGCTCATTTAATTTACAAGAAATATTATCTAATCATTGTTTTAAGAAATAAATATTAGTGTATTTTTTACAGAACTTTATAAATGGAATTTTCAGAGACTTTAGAAATGCCAAATATAAATTAACTACTTCTATGCAGCTTATTAAACAGATAAGACATATCTGTTTTATCTTATAAAGATATAATTGGAAAATTGGCATATAGACTTATAACAGAAAATATGAGAAAAAGAGTTAAAATATATAAAATATCTATAGAAAGATTCAAAATTAAAATTTATCGAGTTCTCAGATGGAGAGAGTATTTATTTTGTTTTGGAACCACACCCATTAGTGCTCAAGATTTACTCTTCATTCTGAGCACAGGGATTACTCCTGGTGTGGGTTAGGGGGATCATTTGAGTTGCTGAGCATCAAACCCAGCTCAACTGCACGCAAGGCAAGCAAGTGCCTAAATCCCTGTATGATCTTTCTGGACTCAGATGAAGAGTTTTTTATATATATGTTTTGATGATATGAGTTTTGGCAAGTCATTATATTTGTTACAAATTTCTCTTTGATTAAATAAAAGCAACTTAACTTATGTTAATACTGCAGACTAGAGTGGCTTATAAAAAGGCAGCAGAATCAACCAATGACTGCACATTTAGAGGCTTTTCATAAACTTTTGTATCATGACATATATATCACAAAATGTGTCAAGAATAGTTTAAGGGGAAAATTTTTACACAATACACTGAAACTAAAATAACAGCAATGGGAAAGCAAATAGTTGTGTGATGATACTGTTAAAATTCTTATAGTAAATAACAAATTAAAATTGTGTGATCACAACATTTTTTGGTTGTGCATATTTTTATTCCCAACAAATTTGTTAAAGGGAATTTCTAAATTACTTCAAACAGACCAAAATGATATCAGAATGATAGATTTTATTTATAGATTACTAAATATTACTAATATACTAAATTACTAAATATTTTACTTAAATAATCTTAGAGAATACTAAGTACAAAAATGTAAGAGGAAACTGATGTCATAACATATATCCATTTTTCTCAAGTATATTTCAAATACAAAGTTTCCTTATTGCTTTCTGCTTTTATAATGTATTACTATTCTCTATGCTTACAAGAGAATGTAAATCCTTTACTATTAGTATATTTTATGACTGTATCCTCATATAATTAGCATTTGTTTTTAATATTTAGGTACTTTGATGTTATTTAGGTTCTCAGTATCTAAAATTGATGCCAAAACTATGCAAATAACATTCACAATAGTATCAAGAATTATAAAAATAAATTTAACCAAGGAATTGAAAGAGTTGTATAATGAAGACAAGACACTGATGAGAGAAATTTTAGGCACTAGCAAATCAAAGCTACTGCATATTCTAGGTTTGGAAAAATTAGCAGTGTTAATTCTATCTCCAGATTCTGTATAATTCTTATCAAAGTTATAATAGAACTTTTTACTAATACAAAAACCAATGCTAAAATCTGTATGGTATCACAAATTACCATGAATAGTCAAAATAATCCTGGGAGGGAGCAGTTTAGAAAATTATATATCTAAATTCAACTATCAATTTGTAACACATGGCTCTTTAATAACATTTTCAAAAGAATAAACAAAAGTATAAATAAAATTTACAAATTATTTAGCAAATCTACTCTTATAAAGATACAAGCACACAAATATGAAAAATCTGAGAAACAAATCTATCCATTAGTGGATTTTGAGACCACATAACTAAGTAAAAAAAGAAAAATGGGAATATGGTATGATGTCAACTTAAAGTTCGAATCTAACAAGTTAAACTTGCAGAAAGACTACAATGGTTATTTATAGGGGCTAGAAGTCAGAAATAAAAAAGTACTAACTTCCAGTTATAATACAATTAATGCCAAAACCACAGCACTGTGACAATAGTTCATTACTAACATCATCTTCAGAAAAATGAAAAGTGCTTCATTCCCTAAAAAAACATCTTTTTTTGTTTGTTTTTTGTTTTGTTTTGTTTGGAGGCCACACCCATTGATGTTCAGCGTTTAGTCCTGGCTATGCACTCAGAAATCCCTCCTGACTCAGGGGACCATATGGGATGCCAGGGATCCAACCCAGATTCGTTCGGGGTCAGCCGCGTGCAAGGCAAATGCCCTACTGCTATGCTATTACCCCAGCCCTTCCCTAAAAACTTCCACAGGGAAAAAGTGTACCAAGAAGAAGTGCTAAGGATGAAAGCTAGCAAATTTTCAAACAACAACTATAGTTTACAAATTAAAATAATAAAACACCAGTGCTGAAGAAATAGCACAGTGGTAGGGCACTTGCCTTGCATGAAGCCAACACAGGACAAATGGTGCTTGCAGAGCCGGGAGTAACCCCTGTGCACCCCTGGGTATGACCCGAAAACAAAACAAAACAAAACAAAAATGAAAACACCTAAAAGGATATTAAACTTATTCATACATAATCAACTAAGATTTTTTTCCCCCAAATTCACAATACAGACCAGGCAAGGATCTGGGTTGAGGTGTATATGGGATGCATTTACTGTACCTCCTCTTTCTATACAGTCAGTGTGAAGAACACAGCCTGTGGTAAGAATTGGGAGGCATATTCAACTAAGATTTTTAAATTTCATTCTCATTCATGAATACATACCAAAAATCTTTGTTTCTTAGCAAATAAACTATAGCTGTATGTCATGCTAAGTTTAGTGTGTATATGGATCTTTAGGCCATTAAACTTCTGAACATAATAATGCAATGTGGACCATATGAAAAAAACAGAACCAGAGAGTCAATATAGGAAGTGTGTGGAACTAATTTGAATCCCTGACAGCACCCTTGTGCAGTGCTAGAAGTAAGCCCTGAGCACAGTACACCAAAGCAAAGAAATGAGATGGAGAGAATTCAAAAGACAATCTACCTATAGACAATTTTTTTAAAAATGAACAACCCTTCATCACTTAGGAAATGATGCTATAAAACATGAAAAGAGATCATTCTTACATTTTTAAACTGAAAAAGAGCAACCTACCAAAAAAAAATAAAAAACACTGAGAAATATTACTCTTTTTTGGGGGGGCCACACCCGGTGACGCTCAGGGGTTACTCCTGGCTATGCGCTCAGAAGTTGCTCCTGACTTGAGGGACCATATGGGAAACTGGGGGATCGAACCGCGGTCCGTCCTAGGCTAGTGCAGGCAAGGCAGGCACTTTACCTCCAGCGCCACCGCCCTGCAGAATTATTACTCTTAATGAAAATATTTTTATTCTGTTCATATCAGGAGTAATACAAAACTTAACATACATGCATAATTAAATTCAATGTTTTCTCCTAGTAATCTGTCTGGTATTTATTTGATTTCTCCATCAACCTGAGAAGACTCTAGAGTGGTACTAGAAAATGTCTTCTCACTGACATGTCAGTTATTTATATATATATATACATACATATATATTATAATATATATAAATAATTATATATATATATATATATATATATATAATCTCAAGATAGAAAGAAATAACCTGAAACTGGATCATTTAGAGTTGGGGCAACTTAAACTAAATTCTAGAGGCATATGTAAGATTTGCAATTTTAATTTAAGCATTATTTCAATGAAAAAAAAGGTCCAGAAATTATTAGGTTCCTTCTAAGGAGAAAAGAGATGGCAGAAGGACAAGGAAGGCAAAAGAGGGAGGTAAAGGAACTTGCTTAAATTTGAAGACTTAATAAATATATCTTATAGTAATCACTAAAAAGAGAATAACAACATAAAGTTTAGAAACAACTCATGACATACCGAGAAAACTTTTTAAATTTTTTATTGAAACTGGGCTGAAGAGATAGCATGGAGGCAATGTGTTTGTCTTGCATGCAGAAGGTCAGTGGTTCAAATCCTGGCATTCCATGTGGTTCCCTGAGCCTGTCAGGAGTGATTTCTGAGCATAGAGCCAGGAGTAACCCCTGAGTGCTCCCGGGTGTGACCCAAAAACAACAGCACCACCAACAAAATTTTTATTGCAACCATTGTGATATATGAAGTTCTTCATAGTTGGGTTTCAAATATACAATGTTTAGGACCAATCCCATTACTACTGTCAACCTCCCTCCATCGATGTTCTCAGAGTGAATCCCATGCAGATCTCATAGTACCAAGTGTTGATAAAGCTATGAAAGTGTACATATGTGTGTATACATAGTTATTTAGTATTACTTTGTAAAATGGTAAAATTGATCATTTGTATATATATATATATTCTAATACTACAAATTCTACTTGTAATCATTGAATCTAGAAATCAATTAACATGTGTAAGTAAATATGTTTAAAAATTTGATCTCAACATTATTGTTAATAATATCAATTCAAATATCTATGATTTGGAAATAGCTTAATAAAATATTATCACAAGCTAAATAGTTCAATATGATCTGATTTATTTAGCTACTAAATATTATAACATTAGTAGTTGCTTAGGATATGAAGGAAGAAAATAAAATACAAAATATTTAAAAGTAAAGAACTCAAGCAAAACATCCAGGTGATTCATAGTTACTAGAGATATTAAATGATAAATTATGTCAGATGTAAAGTTTATCATTTTAAAAAACAATATAAGCCAATATCCCAAAAGGTAAAAATTAATCAAGTCATTTTGTTTCTAATTCCAATCACGAGAAAATTTATTTATTTAAGTTTTGAAAACCCATTTCCCTATATATATGTAAATACGTAAATAATGTAAAACCTCGTATTTCCTTCTGATGTAGATTTTTTTGGGGGAAGGGTACTTCCTGTTTGGAACCATGGCCAGAAATACTCCAGGGGACTATTCCTGCTCCTGTTTAGCAGTGACCTCTGGTGGTATTTGGGGGACCATATGTGGTTCAGGGATTAAACACAAGTAGTGGAATGCAAGCCAAGTGTTTTGTTTTGTTTTGTTTTGTTTTTGACCCTTCTTATTCAGATCTCTATAACTATAATTATTATACTGAGTTTTTTTCATTTGTTTTGGGCCTATATACAAAAGTGCTAGGATTTACTCCTGTCTCTGTTCTCAGGGCTCCTGGCAGTGCCAAGAAATCATATGGAATGTTGGGGATTGAATCCAGGACAATACCATACAAGATAAGTGTCCTACTCTCTGTATGATAGCTCAGTTCCTTATCATAATTTTTTTAAAAGAAAAATATCCTAAATGTATATCATTTTACAAAGTTCCACCTTACAAACTATAGAATGCCTTCTGTGACATATGTACATATGTATGTATATTTTATATACACAAATGAAGCAGCACAAAATACCAAAGTTAAGAAGTAATTTAGGAATAATTTTTGCAAAACAACCGCTTGCCTTTTAGTAAATGTGGGAGGATTGCATAAAACATTCTGTTATTGCTAGTTGCCTCCATATGGAAAGATGGTAAGACAGATTCTTCATTTTGGAAAAGCACAAACATTACTTTAGAAGATATATGAAAAAGCCAACAAAATAGCTATACTAATTTGTTTATAAATGACAAATAATCAAGATGTGAAAGCAACCTAAGTACCAACAAATGAATGACATAAAAAAAAATGGTACTTATCCCTAACAGAATCCTAATCAGTGAGAGGAAAAATAACTGGCTATTTACAATAATATAGATGGACTTTGAGGGAATTATGCTAAGTGAAATTAAGTCAGATGAATAAAAACAAATGCTATCTTATTTAATTCATGTGCAAAAATTGACAAATGAGAAAATAAAATAAAATACATAAAACTTAAAAATGCTGACAATAATACTGACTACTAACATTGGGTAGAGCAAATAGAAATAGCTATGACAGAAAAAGATATGATGAATGGAAACTAGATTTAGTGCTAATCACAAGATTGTGTATATAGATACTGAAATACAAAGTACTACACCTGAAACTTATGCAATGTTAAATTATACATCAGTTTTGATTTTTGGAAAAGGCAGCGTCTTTTAACACACATATTTAGTCTTTCAGATCCTAGGAATGACCCCAGAAGCACAAACTGGTAATACTGTAGGTTATAAGTGCACAATGAAAATAACAGACAGATGCAAATAAAATGAGATATTGCCCATCTTGTTTTTAGTCACAGCCTACTTTTACCCTAATCTTATGGGTTGGTAAACTGAACCTTATTTCTTTTTGGGGGGTGGGGTGGGGTTTGGGCTACCAGTGACGCTCAGGGGTTACTCCTGGCTATGCGCTCAGAAATTGCTCCTGGCTTAGGGGACCATATGGGATTCCAAAAACTAAACCAGAAAATTGAACCTAGGTCCATCCTAGGTTAGCACGTGCAAGGCAGATGCCCTACCACTTGTGCCACTGCCCCCAAACTTGTATTTCTTTGTGATAGAAAAATTACCCCAAGGTAAATTTATTTCCCAGACAGTAAACAAACCTAGCCTTCTTTATTCTAGTGCTGTCTGTGTACTGTTGGTTTTTTCTTCTTTTCGTAAACAATAGAATTCTATATAAATATCTATCTTAGGTTTTGAAAGAATGAGTCTCTTAGTAAATATCCACATAGAAAACACTATAGTTCTTGAGAAACACAAACAGTATAATAATGATGTGGAGGGATATGCTTATATGAATAAACATTGAAATTTAGATAAAGAAACTAAGAAAAGGGAATTTGGTAAAAGATATCTTTTTTTTTTTTTTTAACCATAGTGCATAAAGCTATCTTCCCTAATAGAATGCCGGTAGGGTACAAAGAAGTTCAAAAGAAGTACCTAAAGGAACAAAAGGTAAAACAAAATCAATTCAACAAGAATTAAGGTAGAAAATCCAAGTTGTAGTTCAAAAATAATA
Source organism: Crocidura indochinensis (assembly GCA_004027635.1). Lineage (NCBI taxonomy): Eukaryota > Metazoa > Chordata > Mammalia > Eulipotyphla > Soricidae > Crocidura > Crocidura indochinensis. Next base: position 11,519 of record PVKC010026878.1, read on the forward strand.
ATTGAGTACTCACATTTTCTGTATCTAAATAACTCAGGTTTCTTTAATGTACTTTACCCTACTTGAGAGGAGGGAATAAACAATGGTTCTCCTTAGATTCATTTTCCATCAACCATCAGAAAAGTGATTCGAGGAAAGGAACTTATCAAGACACAAATATTTAACACATATAGATATGATGTAATTTTTACAGAATGGAGAATGAATGGTAGTGATGATTTTGTGTCAATACAAAGAAATATGAGAGGAGATTGACTCAGTTGATAGGTGGTAGTGTGAAACTGAAGATTTCTTCCTCCCATCATTTTGGGTTAAGAAAGATCAGAAAGAGAAACTTCACTATATGTACCTGCAGCTCTTTTTAACACTGAATCTACGTGCTTCTGTAAAAATGGCTGTATGTCAAACAGTGAAGAAATGTAATCATTATTTTTAGAAAATTTTAGACATTTTCCATTTCCTAGCTGACGATCATAATTTATTTCCTACAGGGTTGTTCATCATCCATAAAAATTGTGTAGGATTTGTGAAGCAATATTGAGTTTATACCCTCTGGGATATTTTAGTGTAGAACCAGAAGAAGCCTATAGTGATTTAATTTCATTTTTTCGCTCAACCTAGAGAAGAAAACTAGCTGTTGATGAATTACATTGAAGCCACTTAAAACAAAATCACAATTGCAAAGGGGACTGTTTCTTTATTTTTATCTTTTGAAAGTTTCCATTTCTGGAAGTTAGTTCATAGTTTAGGTGCTATGCAGTTAATCTAAGGGATTCAAAAAAAAATAATAAGACTGTTAGCCAGGACAAAGGCACTGAATGGAAGTATTTGGGAATGGGTATAAAGGAATGCAGTTGAGAGTAAATCTTGGTTATGTTTCTTATTGTATACACTACTGGAATGTCCCTCAGTGTACTCCCTGGAGCAACCCAAAAAAGTCTTGGGTCTGCAGATTTCAAATCAGACACCTTTACTGCTAGAATTTATTTTGGATGCAATGCAAGACAAAAATTCTTATAATCACTGTGAAATGGTAGACCTGAAAACAGTTTGTTCTCAGGTTTATTTTTTCTATTTCCTGTGAATTAGCTTTCATAGAATCCTAGTATCTAAAAATTAGGATAATAAATACATTCTCTATTGACCAGTTATTTTTAATATAATTTTTATTTGAATCATAGTGGGTTACATATCGTTCACAGTAATATTTTAGGTACATATTAACATTGAATCAGGGGAATTCCCATCACCGAATTGTCCTCCCTCCACCTCAGTTCCCATCCTGCCTCCCATATCCTCCACCCTCACCCCCGGGTCTGCTAGAATGAGTGGTTCCCTCTGTGCCTAGCTTACTACTTAGTGATCTTACAACTGTTTGTACTTCCATTACATCCCCCTCTCATTGGGAGGTGCGACTAGATAAATCAAGTTATGTGTTGACCAGTTATTTTTAATACAATTAACAGACAGCTTTGAAAATTTTAGAGTTAACAATACTAGAAAATGTAGACAGAACCAGAACAACAAAATGAACCTCCAAAATATGCATACCCATACAAATTTTTTTCTCAGAAAACTAAGGCTTATGTTAACAGTGATTCAGCAGATTCTCCCAATTCAAACATAAAGAAATTTATTTACTGAAGAAGTTGGTAACTTGTGTGAATTTATTAAATGCTCCCTGCCACAAAATTCCATAGAGCTTTCACATAGGGGACAGAAAGTAGAATAAGCATGCCTTGATTTAAATTCCACCTCTGGCTTCAGCTCTTGCTCTTATTATTATGGTATTTGGATGATAGTTTTCTCTCTGGGCTTCAGTTTTCTTATTTGTAGTACACGAAATTATATGCTTGGTTTAGTTATGGGGTTTTGTATAAGCTAAACATATGTACATATTATATTCACTAATAATTTATATATGTATATTTTATGTGTATCATAAAGTATATATTAATTCTATTTATAGTTTTTACATCAAATTATATGATATTTTATAAGCTATGTGTATAATATATAAACAAGATCCTTAGCTATACTCTTTCCTTCCTTGCATAGATGAAGATCAAACCAAGGCACTACAAAGCAGGTAACTGTATCAAAGGTGCTATTATAACCAATGTAGTAAAAATACAACAATAAAATGCAAAATTAAAAACAGGAAGATAAAGAAACATTATACAATATTTGACTATTGGTATGTAACCATTGTGACACTGTGTGGTGTCATTTTCAATTCTATGGCAAGAAACACAAATTTGCTATGTACTTAGTCTTTAAAACATTCGATAATGGAAAGAGTGATATAGTACAGTGGATATATTTTCCTTGCATGTAGCAGACCCAAGTTTTATCTATGGCAGTGTATATGGTACCCGGAATAATCCTAGAGCATGCAGCAAGGAGTAAGAGGTGCATACTGCCAGATGTAGTCAAAAATTTTTGATAAACATTAAATCAATAAACTATCAAAACTATACTAGAAAGTAGTATTGTTAATATCATACTTTCATAAATAAAGCATATGAGAAAATGAGACACTAAAAGGTTAAATAATTTACCCTCAGTCATGCATTAGAAAGTGACAAAATTGAGATTTCAATTAAGGAAAGTTGCTACCATTCTCAAGTTAAGCCCCATGACGTCAAATGTTTTCCACTGCTATCTACATGTCATGACTATTAAAATATCATTGTTGAGGGAGATCAGAGTGAATAAGTATAAATCAAAACTTAAATCTTTATAGTCATACATATAATTTTTAGAAAACAGCACTTTTATACTTTATTTGAAAGAAAATACATCACATAGCTGATATAGTTGACCAAAGTACAATTGTTTCAAGATAAGTGAGAGCAACGCTGTTTAAAAAAATTAAAAGAAAAATAAAAAAGAAAGAAATTTTTAAAAAAGAAAAGAAAAGTGTCTTATGAAGCACATTTGTGAAAAATATTGTATCACCAATGAAGTCATTAATACAATGGCAGAAGGTTTAGTAAGATTTTATTGTTACAAATCCACTCTGTTAAGTTGGTGTGTTACTATAGAGAAGACAACATCAAATTAAGTTGTCTAGAAATTCAAAGTACTATTTCTGATACTGTGGCATTTAGGGGCATTTTCTCAACTGCCGAGTTTCTCAGAAGAAAGAATATATGGGGGAGGTGCCCACACTGACTCCAAAAATCCCTAGTAATATCAGCCCAAATACTGGCATACCTAATGTTTGGTCAGATTGGTGTCTCCAAAGAGAATCGCAGAGTGTTAACGAGGCAGAACCATAGACAGAGCAGTGATTCTAGGTATTGACTGCACAAGGTATGACTTCGGTAGGGCAGGGGCTTTGTACACCTTCTCCCGACATTTCTGGGTTTCTGTTGATTGACTATTGTACAGCTTGGGTAGAAAACACCACATTTATTAAAACCCATAGAAGTGTGAGACCATTCTGCATCTTTCTCTCTCTCTAACTTATTTCACTCAGCATAATAAATTCTATGAACATCCACGTATAGGAAAATTTCATGACTTCCTCTCTCCTGAGGGCTGCATAATATTCCATTGTGTATATGCCCACAATTTCTTTAGCCATTCATCTGTTGAAGGGCATCTTGGCTGTTTCCAGAGTCTTGCTATAGTAAAAAGTGCTGCAATAAATATAGGTGTAAGGAAAGGATTTTTGTATTGTATTTTTGTGTTCCTAGGGCATATTCCTAGGAGTGGTATAGTTGGATCGTATGGGAGCTCAATTTCCAGTATTTGGAGGAATCTTCATATCGTTTTCCATAAAGGTTGGACTAAACGGCATTCCCGCCAGCAGTGGAAAAGAGTTCCTTTCTCTCCACATCCCAGCCAGTACTGTTTGTTTTCCTTCTTTGTGAAAAATGAAAGACACTCTTGCAATAATTTTCAGAGACACAAGAGAGGAGAGCTGGAAGATGCAGCTCACGACATGAAGCTCACCACATAGGGTGATGAGTGTTGTTAGAGAAATAACTACATTGAGGGCCTGGAGAAATAGTTCAGCGGCATTTGCCTTGCAAGCAGTTGATCCAGGACCAAAGGTGGTTGGTTCGAATTCTGGTGTCCCATATGGTCCCCCGTGCCTGCCAGGAGCTATTTCTGAGCAGACAGCCTGGAGTAACCAGTGAGCACCGCCGGGTGTGGCACCCCACCCCCACCCCAAAAAAAAAAAGAGAAAGAGAAATAACTACATCGAGAATTGATTTAACAATGTGAATGAATGAGGGAATTAGAAAACCTATCTTGAGTACAGGTGTGGGTGGGGTGGGGTGGTGTGAGGGATATTTGGAACATTGGTGGTGGGAATGTTGCACTGGTGAAGGGGGGGTGTTCTTTACATGACTGAAATCATACAACCGCTATCATGTTTATAATCACGGTGTCTAAATAAAGATAATGAAAGAAAGAAAGAAAGAAAGAAAGA
>PVKC010026879.1:0-15961 GCA_004027635.1 Crocidura indochinensis
CCGATGACCTTTTGCATGAAAGGCAAACGCCTTACCTCCATGCTATCTCCCGGGCCCCTTTTGTCCTCTTTCACTCCTCCTCCTCCTCCTATCCCTCTCTTGTTCCTCTGCCTCACAATCTGGCCCTGGTCCTGCCAGATGCCCCTGACCCAGGTCTGCCCACTGACAACAGGGTCTGCAGCTGGGCCGGATGCAGGACTGGGACCTGAGAGGCCACTCGGACCTGTTGGGGTGCAGGGCCCGGGTGGGGGGGTGTCCTGGGGTCTGGGAGCAGAAGCTGAGGCTGGGCCCGGTGCCCACATCCCTGCCAACTCCCGCGCTGCCCGCACCACCCTGTCATTTTCGAAGACATCATTTCCTTCCCCACGTGTGGCTGTGCTTATCTCCCCCCTGCAAAAGGATCTCAAATATGTGGTGATAAGGCGGTCAGACACCACTCCGGCCCCTTCCAAGGCTGCCTCCACTTTCCCCAAAGTAATTAAGATAAATGCAGCTGATAATAGGCCCGTATTCTTAGACGTACCCTCTGGGCCGCTTCTCAGATATAATTTTACCTGTGATGGTTTATCTAGACTCAGGTAACTGATAGTTTTTAAGCAAAGCGGCAGTGTTTGAAGCCCAAAGAAAAGGGAATATTTGTGAACTAACGTTGGAAGGAGGCAGGGCCTGGGCTGGGTGCCCAGGGTCAGTCCTCATGCCCTCCTGGCCACGAAGGGCCTTGGGAGCCTGAGACAGTGGTGCCCAGCACCTGGCACCCACCCCACCCCCAGAAGCGGCAGCAACCTTGGGCATAGCTCATACAGCCCAGCACGGCATGGCCCAGCAGCCCTATGCCGCCTCATGCTCATAGAGGCCAGAGCACTGCCAGCTCTCCAGAGTGGGTACAGCCTCCTGTTTGGATGAAGGAACCCAGTGGGCCCTGATTCAGTAGCAGATGATTCAGTCCCACCCCAACAGCTCCCAGAACCCTGAAAAGCTGAACAGGACTAGGCAAAAGGCGCAAGGCCTTTTGTGTGGTGGGGGTTAGCCTGGGTCTGTGGCATGAGTGACCTCAGTCACCCTGTCCCCTCCCAGAATCATTAAGGCTGGGGAGGATGATGAAGAATTAGCACCCAGATTGGATGTGTTCAGGGCCTCTTCTGACCTGACCTGGGCCCCATTTCTGACCCAGGCCCTAACCCCTAAGTGTGGGGTTGAGCCAGAGCTCAGGGCATGTTTCTGGGGAGAAGAGGGTGCCTTGCACCTAATGAGGATCCCTTTACTCCACAGGCCCAGGCTGAGAAAACTGCACCCAGAGCCTGCATGCAGAGTCTGGAGAGCAGAGTCTAAACCTACAGCTGCTGTCCTCTGAGGGTCGAGAGCAGCCCTATGTAAGGCTGAGAAGGGCGAAGGTGCTGGCTGGGCTCTGGGACCCCAGGGAAGGATATATAGGGCTAGTATGGTCCACTAGGAGGCAGCAGCTCATCCACACCTTCTACCATGTTTCATTCCCAGACAGACCCACTTTGCCCTGATCTGATTTCCTGCCTGCAGCAGCCCTTGACTTGCTTTGTTTGCTTCTAAGTTGCATGAGCTCAAAAGTGGGAATTAGTCACACATCATTGTTAGTTCAGAACTAAGTGTTTAGGACAAATGTCCATGTCTGCAAATGGATGGGTTGTGGGTGGATGGGTGGGTCAAATGTTGAATGAGTTCAATGGATAGTTCAATGGCGGATGGTTCAATGGTTTTAGTTACACAGTGGATGGTTTCATGGTGGATGATTCAGTAGCAGATGATTCAGTGGTTCAATGGTAGATTGTTTCATGGTGGATGGTTCCATGGTGGATGATTCAATGGTAGATGGTTCAGTGGTAAATGGTTCAGTGGTGAAGGCTTCTATAGTGGATGATTCAATGGCAGATGGTTCAATGGTGGATGGTTCAATGGTGGTGAATGGTTCAGTGGTTGTTAATTCTATGGTGGAGGGTTCAGTGGTAGATGGTTTATTGGTGGATGGTTCCACAGTGGATCGCTCAGTGGCAAATGGTTCCATGGTGGGTGGTTCAATGGTGCATAGTTCACTGGCAGATGTATTGAATGGCAGATGGATGAGTGGATGTCAGGGGGGTGGGAAGTGCTACTTACTGATGTCCTACTGAGTGCCCAGGTTCTTTTAGGCTTCATTTACCCACCTGGCTTTGGACACACACAGTGAACCCTGGGTCCCTCCGCCTTATCAGGACACACTCTGGGGCAGCCCTGCATCGGGGTCACAGGTGAGGTCCTTTTGTTCTGGATAATGACAGTAAAGCTCACAACCATAGGTATCCAGGGATAGGACAGGCTTAGGGCTTATGAGAAGCTCCCAAGGGGCAAGGTCCTTGTTGGGGAATCAGATATCCTCAACCTCAGACCATAGAGATGCTCCCTAAAGTCCCTAGGCCATCTCTGGCTCCGAAGAGTCACTCTGGGGACTTGCTCCCAGCCTAGAGGGAGGAGAGGACAATATCACATGGTAGATCCCAGGGTGGGAGCCAAGCTGGCTGCCCCCCTGCTGACCCTTCCTCACTAACCCCCCCATGATGACCCCACACTAATCCAGGGTGTGGCTGACCTCTCTTCCCTGATGTCCCCCCATACTGAGCTAGGGAGGGATGAACCAAGCCAGCCACCCCCATAGTGACCTCCTATGCTAGTCCAACAGTCTGGGATGTGGACTGAGCTGACCACTCCCTGCTGACCCCCACACACTGACCCCCCCACTGACCTTATGATGCACCAAGTTGACCTATCTCTGCTGGACCTCCACAATGACCCTGGGGTATGGACTGAGCTGACCCCTTCCAGCTGACACCCCCACATTGACCCAGGGAGTGAGCTGGCCTCCCCACACCCAGGGGTTCCTTGGAAGTCCCCTGTGCAGCCAGGCTAGATGCTACATCTGACCAATGCTCCATTTTCCCTGCAGCCAGGAAGCAAGAGAGCTGCAGAGGACAGATGTATACAGGTAACAGCCCGGAAGCAGCAGCTCATCTCTTTCCTGCCTACCAGCTGGCTCCTGCCAGGTGCTGAGATGGTCACTGGGCAGTGAACTCAGGGCCCAGGCAGGCTGGCCATACCCAACGCCCTCCCCACACTGCCAGGTCAGCTCGCAAACTGAATTCCAGCTGACCTTGTGGCTCCCCTGTCCCCATCCCCCAGAGTGGTTGCTGCTCCCCTCTCAGCCTCACTCCTGCTGGTTCCTCTACAGACCAAGGCCAGAAGGAGGCGACAGGAGCGTCGGCAGCTGAGTTGGGCACCACAGGTTCGTGGCAACCTCTGCTGGCCGGAGCTGGAACCACACCTGCCCATGATCCCCTCCCCAGCCCCCATCAAATTATGCCCCTGTCCCCCCAGTCAGTGGGGTGACTCCCCCAGAAAGCTCCAGACAGAGAGGAGTCAATGTCGCCTGCAACCTCTTTAGCTGTGGAAGGTCCCAGGCCCTGTCCCATGTCTGGGTGACCAGATCCTGCCCCCACAATCACTTCTTGAGATTTCAGGTCTCTGACTCTCATAGTGCATCTGATGGGCTACATGAGACTGGGATAGCCACCAGAAGCAGCACTGATGCCTCTCATGCCCCCTTACCCTGTTCCTGACCATGCCAACTGGCCCCTTCAGGACCCCTCAAAAAGTGGGGATGGCGTAGCCACCCTGCTCAGCCCCCACCACCTGATCCCTAAATCCTCTTAGAGCCCTGCACGGAGGGGCCATGCCCAGGGAGCAGCTCCGCCAGGCACCCTCAACCTCGGCCGGAGCCAGTAGCACCGTGGACTCCTCCCGGCCCTCTGCCAACGATGGCAGGACCCCCAAGGTTCAACCACGACCAGACAGTAGCCTCGAGCCCTGGGCCCTGCTTCTGGAGACCCCAACCCTGAGCAGCACCCCTGAGCAGGACGGCGGCCACCCTCAGCAATGCAGTCTGAATGCCACTCACTCTGGGGCTGGACCTCCACTGGAGGCCGAGAATCTGCTGTGTGGGGTGGCCAGAGTCCACATGAGGCCAGATCGTCCCAGAGAGGAGCCACCGCCGGCCCCCGAAGATCTTGGCTTCCAAAGGGGCTTCCCAGACCCCACGACCAGCTTTGCACCTCAAGACTATGGCTCGCCATGTTCCCTGGCCCTAAGGGCTCCTCCCCATGGCCCCCACAGTCCCTGCACACCAGGCCCCTATCCGGACGTGGCAACCATTGGAGCCCCGACCTGGCAGCCCTCCACTGGAGGCAGCTTTTCAGGAGCCACATTTGGGGTCCCCCCTCCGAATCCCAAGCCCTTCTCATACCCCTTTCCGGCACCCCACAGGGCCAGCCCAAAACCCTTCTTGGACGAGGCGGCCAGCCAGGCTTACACTCAGGGGATGCCCCTGTTTGCCTCCCCAAGGCACCCTGGGGCATGGACAGAGGATGTAACAGGCTCACGCACCCCCTGTCCTCTGTCCATGCCACCCACTTCTGCACCCCCTTTTTGCTATGCCAGCCAGGCCAGCAGACTCGACTCCCCCCGGGACCTTGGTGGCCCTGAGGCTGGAGCTGTTTCTGCAGCCCCCAGCTCCTTCTCAGGGAGCAGAACCAACCTTGTGGACAGTTCATCCAGGATGTCCAGGACGCCCCTTTCTGTGCCTGAGCTGGGGGGCCATGGAGAACCCTCTGCCTCTCTGCCTTCAGGGCACTTTCCCGGTCCCGGCCCACTGGATTTGCCATTGGTGGTGCCCGGGAACTCACCTACCAGGCTGCCCCAGCTCTGGGGCCCTGCAAACCCCTCTTTCCCCTCTGGGGCTCCCCTGGGCCCCACAGCTGCTGCCAGGATGATGTTCTTAGAAAACCAGTCCAGTCCTGGGCCACGGCTTGGCATTCCCCAGGGTGCTCCCTTGCCTTGGGCCCAGCTGCTGCCCCCGGCCGGCTCTGGCACCCAGCAGATGAGGATGCTGAATCCGCCTTTCCCCCAGGGGGGCCAGGAGTGGTCGGGGGGCAGTCAGGGTGCAGGTGGCCCTGGGGAGGGCCTGGGGGTGCTGGGAACAAGCCCAGGACCACCTGACTGTCCTCATGATGGGCTGAAAGGTCCTGGAGCTTCACCCCTGCTCTTTGGGGTGGGGCAGCCCCAATCATCACCCAAGGGCCACCCTCTATCTCAGGGTGGGGTGACCTCTCCCAGTGAGTCCCCACTCCCCTCACCAGCCCCCATCAAGGCTGCCAGCTCCTGCTCCTCCCTGTCCCCAACCTCAGGCAGCCCGGCCCACCCCAGCTCCGAGGACAGTCAGCATTGTAGGCCCATGGGAGTCTCAGCCTTCTTCCATGCCTCCACGAACCCCCAGGACACCCAGCTCCCAGACCACTTCCAGCCTGCTCTGACCAGAGCCTTCCCCTTCTCCCCCCGAGACACGGGGGGCACCCAGGGCACCTTTGAGAGTGGGCAGATGGCGCCGTTCCCCACGGAGGGACCCCCATACTCCGAGCAACACTTTCTGGACCAGCTCGATGTTCTGCTCACCTGCCGCCAGTGTGATCGAAACTACAGCAGCGTAGCCGCCTTCCTGGGTCACCGGCCCTTCTGCAATGCTCTGCTGGTGCCCACGCCACATCCAGGGCCCCTCACACCCCCTGCCACACCCAAAGCACCAGCAGCCGATGGGGCAACTGGCCTGTTCCCTGTCCCCAGAACAGGGCCATCCTTGTTGGCCGAAGGCAAAGAAGAGGCTACAGTGAAGAACAGCCTCCTGCCGGCTGCCCCCTGCCCACTCCCCTCAGCCTTAGACCTGGACCTAGAGGATGAGGCTAAACTGGACAGTCTCATCACGGAGGCCCTGCATGGGCTGGAGTGTCAGGCACACAGCCCTGACATTGACAGCTGCTTCATCGACGTCTTCACTGACGAGGAGCCACCAGGGCCCAGAGTTCTGCCTGCCAAGGCCAGAACAGGGCCAGTGGCTGAGAAGGGGGCCCAACTGTCCGTGCCGGGGAACACCGAGGAGACCTGCAGTCGGCCCCTCACACATTCCTGCAGCCCCACGGGGAGCCGACCCAGCTCACACAGCCAACAGAGCCGGGGCAAGCGGTTCAAGCTGCCGGTGCCCAAGAGATGCCCAGCCACAGCCACAGATGCCACCATGGCCCCAGAGTCCCGAGGTCCCTGCCTGCGGCCGCGGAGGAGGAGGAGAAGGAGGAGGAGCAGCCGTGAGCAGAGGGAGCCTGTGGCAGAGCCAAGACGACGGGTTCGGGGCCGCACGTGGGGGAAGGATGTGATCCACAAGAAGAACCAGAAGAACCAGCAGCCATCTGGTCGGTACCTCTCCCTGCGACCCAGGAGGCCCCCAGCACACTGCTCCTGGGACCCAGACTCCAAATTAGACAAGGAGGACGAGGGCCCAGGGCCCCCCAGAACCCGTGTTGGGCGTCTGCCCCAACTCAGTAGCCCTCGGGGGCCACGAGGCAAGAAAAGGAAGAGGGTAGACTCAGGACCACCAGCTGCTGGGGTGCCTCGAAAGCCCCGGAAGGTGGTTCGTCAAAATAGTGGGGCCCCCCTGAGCTCAGAGGAGCAGGACCAGTCCAGCTCGGGCTCCAGCCAGAAACTGGAGGCCCATCAGCCACTGCCCAGCCCAGGGGCCAGAGGGAACACCGAGGAGACATGTCCCCTGCTGGCCAGCGACCCTGCAACACCTCCTGGTATTCACCATACTTCTATCCAGGAGGTCCCGAACCCTGAAATCACAGATGAGCTTCCCCAGGATACCCCCACACAGCTCCCAGTGACGCTGGGAGTCCCCTTGTCCCTCCTAGACTCTCTGGCCCCAGTGGTCCCGCAGCCCTGCTCTGAGGCTCTGACACACTCCGGAATTGGCTCTGGTCCTGATTTAGTCAACGACCTTCCTGCAGGATCTCCCCATTCCCACAGCACAGTCCCTGCCAGTCACCCTGGCTGGGACCTGCCCCCCATGTCCAGCGCCTCAACAAGGCCTGAGTCATTCCAGCCTCCCTTGACTCCTCTGCCTGACCCGGGCCTTGCCCCTCTGAGCACCAGTGTCCCAGAGCAGGGTGAGGGCGAATCCCAGCTGGGCACCAGGAGGCCAGAGAATCAGCTGCTTCCCATTCAGTTGGTGCCAGGGAACTCGGAACAGGAGCTGAGCAGGGGGAACTTTGCCCCTAAACCGGCCTTATTGGGGGTCTGCCTCTCCCACCTCGGGTCAGAAGCCAGCAGGAAAGTGAATGTGGGGAGCACCAAAGGGGAGTGGTCGCCACCGAAGGCAGAAGGAGACTCGGGGGTGGGCCCCAGTCTCTCCAGAGAACCGAAGGAAGTCACCCTGAAAGTGGCAGCTCCAAGTGAGCTCCCTGGCCCTGGTCCCCCAGAACTCTGTAGGCAGAGAGCAGGGTGTACCCCCAGTTCTTCCCAAGCGCTCAGGCCCAGGAGAGACCCACCAGCAAGTGGCCATCCTGAGGCCCATCTGGCACCTGACATGACAACTGGAGGTGTCGGGGCTCCACCCCAGGGGGATGCTCTGACCACTATCTCAGGGCCCAAAGCAGGCGCCTCTCTGGAGAGCTCCCTAAGGACCAGCCCCCAGGATGAGTTTGAGGGCCTCTGCCAGGTGCTGAATTCTGGCAGGACCCTTCCTCCACCCCAACTCCCTGCTGTGGGCCCTGGGAACACCACAGACCCTGGGGGTTCCCCACTTGCCACCAATGTTCACAGACCTTCTGACCTGAAAGGGGGTAAAGGGGACTGCAGATGGCAGCCAGATTCCTCTGTGGAAAGCATCTTCAACCCTGAGTCCCCCCAGTTGGACGGGGCAGCTGACCCAGGCCTGAAGGAGCTGATCCCGGTGGGTGGGAACAGCCTGATACAACTAACCCAGGAAGACACTCTCTTGAGTCCCTCAGGGAGGCCTAGTGGCCTGCCAGGCCCGAAGAGTCCCCAAGACCTCCTGCAAAAGGTCCCAAGTATCCCAAAACCCGTGGCCTCGAGGAGGTCCCAGCAAGGTCAACCTGGCTGCCCTCCACCGGGCAGGGCCCCCAAGAATCAGGCCCACTGCCCCCAGAGCCGCCTGCTTGCCCAGAAGGGGGCCCAACCCAAAGATAAGACAAGGACCCCCAAGGGGCTCAGGAAAGAGAGTTGCAGGGGGTCGCCAAGAATGACCAGTGTTGCCCACAAGATGCTGGACATAGCTGAGACTGCTCCCCATGTCAGCCTTGAGCCTGGCTCGGGGCTCCTGGACAACATTGTGGCCTCCGACCCTTCCACAGGGTCCCAGCTGAACCTGGAAGAAGAGGCAGGGGCTGGCCAGGTCAGCCCACACACAGCAGGGGACCCACACAGCAGCCTTGTCCCTGCACATACCTGCTCTTCTGCTGAGTATGGCCCACACACAGCTGCAGTGGTCCAGGGCCACAAAGACAGAGATGACACTGTACCCCCAATGTCCCCAGACTCAGAGACACAGAGCTTCAAGTCTGGAGCTGCCCACACGTGCCTGGTCTGCGGGGCCACCTTCCGCTCACGGCCAGGTCTGAGCCTCCACAGAGCCCGAAGACATGGGCTGCGACGGGCCAGTGATTCCCAGCCCCATGTCCCCTCACTGTCCACTCTCCTTCAGGACACCCCCAGGAAAGGAAATCACAGACCACCCTTGCAGAAGGAGAAACTAAGGCAGGCACCTAGCATCCCCAGTCCCACAGCCAGGCCACCTCCCAGTGGAGAACTGAACACTCCAGACATCCTCCAGCCTGGTGGCCTTGAGGTCTCAGAGTCTGAGGGGAGGGGTGGGCGAGTACGGCAGGGGGAAGTGTCAAGGGTACTCTTGACTGGGGGCAGAGAGGTCCGGGCAGGTGGCAGAGCCAGGAAGCGAAGGGCACCGAGGTCTGGAAGTGCATGTAGTCCCTGTGTGACTCCCACTTGGAGTTCAGACACAGTCACCTCAGACTCATTGGTTGTGACAGCCCAGCCCCCTGAGACTCACAGCTCACATCGACTAGATGGGGACCTGGATTCCAGGGGGTCAGGAACAGCTGCAGAGGGGCTAGTTGTAAGGAAGGGGTGCAGGGCTGGGGTCATCCCTCCAGGGAGTGTGACGGGGTCACAGGCCGAGGGGTGCGGAAACCCAGAAACACCCAGCAACAGCAGAGACTCGTTTTGGATTCTCTGTCCCTCACAGCTCCCTGGGCCCAACCCAGGCTCTCTGGATTCTCATGGTTCCAAGGCAGATGCCCCCCTGGGCAGTCCAGAACTTGGGGTTCGGGAGCTTGAGGACACTCTTGATACCTCCTGCCCGGGTCTTGGCGAGCCTGTGAATCTGCCTGGCAACAGCATCGCACACCCCCAGCTTTCCATCCTGGGCTCACCACCACCTCAAAAGAAGGACCGTCGGGTGTCCGGGGAGCAGCAGGAAGAAGCGACATCACCACCGGAACTTGAGGAGGTCTGTGACTCAGGAACCCCTGACCATCCATCCGCGAACACCAGTGGCCATTCGGCTCTCTTCTGCCTGCCCAACAGCCTTGAGCCCTGGGTCTCACACCCTAGCCTTTGGGCCTCCCACACCGAGGACCTGGAAGGGAACATCCCAGAGCTGCCTGTGGCCCTGGAGGAGCCTCCCTGGCCACAAAGAGCCCAAAGCCCAGAGCCACCGCTCTTGCAGCCTGAGCCCTGCGCCCATACGCTGGCCCGAGGAACTCTGGATCTGCGGCTGCTCAGTACCCAGCTCAAGTCCCGGGACTTATGCCTCCTGGAGTCCCATGAGGAACTGGCCAAGGTCCCCAGCCTGAACACCCCAGACTTGGGGATCTCAGTGCCCCCCAGCCTGGAAACTCCCAGCAAGGGACAGAGATGTCAAGTCCAGAATGGGGCCCACAAGTGCTTGGTCTGCTTGCAGTACTTCCGTGGTCCAGCCAAGCTGAGCCAAGGCCATGCCCTGCCGCCCACCTGCTACATGTGTGTGGAGCGCAGGTTTGGCTCTCACCAGCTGCTGCGGGAACACCTGCAAGAGAAGCATGTGCAGAGCAGGGCGGGGCCATGGGCCTGTGGCATGTGCCTGTGGGAGGCAGCTGATGTTTGGGCCTTCAACGAGCACCTGCAGGATCATGCACTGAGCTTTGGCCACCAGGGGCCAGGGCACGGGACCCTAAGTTGGGAGGGCCACAACTCTGTCCTGAGCGGTCTTGTAGGGCAGATACCCAGACCCCAGGGAGGCCTGGCTGATGAGGTCTCAGAGCCAGAGCCGCCCAGGAGTGAGTTGCTAAAAGGGCGGGGTTCAACTCAGGCTCTGGCCCCCAACACTGGTCCCTCAGAGCTCCTGGCCTCCCAGCCCTCTGAACCCCAGAGCTCCCTAGAGCCCCCGGATGGCCCCCACCCCCCTGCACTCCATGACCCGCGGGCCCCTGTGCCCCACGACCTCTCGGAGCCCCCAACCATGACGGTACACTTGGGCTGCAGGGACGAATCCCGGGACTGTCACCACTGTGGGAAGAGCTTCCCCAAACCCTTCAAGTTGCAGCGCCACCTGCCGGTGCACAGCGCACAGCGCGTCTACCTGTGCCCCAGGTGCCCGCGCGTGGACGCCGAACCCGGGCCACTGCAGGCGCACCTGGCGGCGGCGCATGGGGAACTCGGGCAGCGCGAGGTGCCGCCCACAGCACTGTTCAGCTGCGCGCTGTGCGCCGACGTGGCATGCGCCAGCAAACGCGCCTTCGTCTGCAGCGCCTGCAACTACACCTTTGCCAAGAAGGACCAGCTCCGCCGGCACCTGGCTAAGCACCGCCGTGGGCCACTGCCACCAGCACCCCTGCGCCGCGGACGGAGGCCCCGGGTCCCCCGACAACATGTGCCACTGGACCGCGAGACCGCCTCGTCCAGCGAGCGCTGCAGAGAGGTCGTTCCCCGCAGCCCCTTACGGCCCAATCTGTCCCCCGAGGACACACACCCAGACCTGCCATCGTCCTGCCTGGATGTGGCCTCTGACCCCTTCAGCAACTCAGAGGGGCCCGGGAGTTCTCCGTCAATAGGATCCCAGGGGCCACCCGAGCCTTTGTCTCCTGCCCCTGCCTACAGCAAAGGCTGCCCTCTGGCCGTGGTCCCCCAGAGCTCCCCTGGGGAGGCGACCCCCAGCGCCAGCCACTCTCCTGCCCAGACTAGACAAGGGACCAAGGAGAAGAGGGCAGGAGGGGCCTGGCCAGAGTCGTGCCGACTCTCTGGCTCTCGTCCTGAAGCCCCATCCACACTCCAAAAGAAGCCAACCTCGTGCTCCCCGGATGCAGGCATGGGCTCTGAGGGCTGCCGACGCTTGTCCAAGGACAGACTGGGCGGGGCCTCCCCCAGCAAAGTCCCCCAGTTTGCGACGCAACCCAAGAAGACCACCCGCAGTCCCCCACCCTCAGAGTCGTGCCCCCAACACAGCAGAGTGGCCGGCGGCAGCCAGCCGCAGCCAGCCAGCGGGCGGCTTCAGAGTGAGGCGGCCAGCACCCCCGCCCCGGCTCGAACCCCTGCTGAAGGCTGCTCTAAGGGCGAGGAGAGGAAGAAGGGTCTCGATAAGCCCCCGCGGGCCCCCCGGAAGCAGGCGACTCCCAGCAGGGTGCTCCCTGCCAAGCCCAGGCCTGGGGCCCAGAGCAGCAGGATCATACGAGACTCACTGGGACCACCAACACTTGTCCTTGGGGACTCCAAGCCGCAAGGGCTGGCCAGGGCCTTCTCACAGGTAGGCAGCCTGCACCGGCGCCCCAAGAGGGGTCCAGCTCCCCCTGGCCCCCCCAGCCCCCGTCCCTGCCGCACGGCTGAGTCCCAGAGCCACCTCCTCAATCAGCTCTTTGGACCGAGGCTGAGCAGCTTTAAAATCCCTTTAAAGAAGCCTTCAGTGTGACGCAGAGTGACTCAGTGCCTGACTGTCAGGGTACATAGACACTGACATTTGCAGCTGGGCTTGGTGCTAAAACTGCTGGCTGACAGCCCCTTCGCAAGCTGGGAGCTTGTGAGAGGGCAGCCTTCATACAATTGCTTTGGAGCCTGAACACCAAGAACAGGACTGTGAAGTGTTGTTGGTCTCGGTACTGTGGCCATGGGACCTGAGGACACCCTGGGCCCAGGGCCTCTTTCTGGGGAGTTGGAGGGTGGGGGTTTGCAGGTTCCTGCCCTGTCTCAGAATTCTATTTTCTAGAAGCTTCTTCCTGCACTGGCCTCTGGGTTAACACTTGTGGGAACTTCCGGTGCTATTTCATTGTAAAATGTGAACAAGGTCTGTGACTTCCTCCTAGTCCCACAGTCAAACACACAGCCTGTCTGTGTTGTGGCCCCCAGCATCCACGGTGCTCTGCCAGGCTCTGTGTCCTGAGCACAGCGGACCTGAGAGCTGTGTTGAGCATGCGGCCCAAATACAGCCTCTGTTTGCAAAAACTGCCTGTTGGACTCCTACCTCCCTCCCGCCTTCAAAGCATGCCTGGCTCAGCTCGGACATGAAGACAATGTCCCATCTGGCCACCAGGCGGCACCATCACCCCAAAATGCAGGCTGTTTCTGGCGTCACGGCACTCCTGCAAGCACCACAGGTCTCTCAGAGTCTTGCAAGGACCCCCCATGCCCACAGTCTAGCCAGGGGTCCTCAAACTTTTTAAACAGGGGGCAAGCTCACTGTCCCTCAGATCGTTGGAGGCCGGACTATAGTAAAAACAAAAACTACGAACAAATTCCTATGCACACTGCATATATCTTATTTTGAAGTGAAGAAACAAAATGGGAACAAATACAGTATGTGGCCCGTGGGCCGTAGTTTGAGGACCACTGGTAGACTCTAGACGCTGCATATCCAGGGGAGCATTCACCTGCCAATACCCATCATCCACTGAGTGACAGGCATCTGTGGAGGGGTTGTCCAGCCTCCTGAGCTTCTGGAGGGAGGGAAAGAGGTTAACCAAACCCAAGTGGAGGGTCCTGTCCTGACTCCAGGACCAGGGGAATCACAGCCAGGAGCACACACACACACACACACATATGTGTGTGTGTGAACATACATGCAGCCCAGGTCAGGGGCAGAGCCACTCTGGCCATGGGGAATTGAGGCCTTAGGTGTGTCTGAGGGTGGGAAAACCCTCATAAGACTGTCAGGGTCCTTGGACCCTGCTGGTGACCTGATGTGGGGTAGAGAAGGTGGCAGTCATGGGGGCTCCTAGACCTTAGTTCTTAGCATGCCTGCAGCCCCCGAAAACAAGAAGAGACCTTCCTACTCGAGGGTGGCCACATAGACTTCCTTTAGGAGATATAGGGTATGGGGGGCCCTGGGGGTATCGTGAGGATAGCAGCTGGATATGGTGGCTGCTGAGTGCCTGGAGGCCCCTTGGGGAACATCCCAGTCTGCTGTTTCCCAGCTATGGGGCCCCAAGGCCACCAACCTCCCTGCCAACTGCAGCTCAAGGCCACCCCCACCGCCTAGCCCAGAGAGGGGCTAGGGTGCTCCTGGATCAGGACCAGTTCCTGGGGCAGGGAGGTGGGATCCTCACTGGTGTTCTAGGACAGAGACCCCAGTATACAGGGGACCCCGTGACTCAGTTTCCCTACTCAGCAGGAGAACTTGGTGAATGGTAAGATAATGCTGCTTCCAGGAGCCCAAACTAGACCCTCCTGAGACCCCTTGCCCCCATGGGGGCCCCCACCCCTTGTATACACAGCCCCATGCCTCCAGCAGCCTTGACTCCTCTTTAATTTGTTTTGACACCCGCCAGCCAGACATGCTCCACGTCACGTGTACTTGGGACACATTATTTCCTCAAAACAGGAAGTTAATTAAGCCTTCAATGCCGAGGGCAGTCAGGAGAAGTCCCCAGCCTGTACACCCCACTCTGTGCTCCCTCCCTGATACATCTTTTCCTCCACATCCTCTTTGTCCTTCAGAGTCAGACAGAAGTTTCTAGGACATTCTGTGGTCCCCTAGGTCACATCCTCCCCCGTGGGGCAGTTCTGGGAGGGAAGGGGACTGGAGGGCAGGGAGCAGAGCTTGAGGAAACTGGGCTACCACTCACCCCATTGGGATGACACCTGATGTGTCCTAAACTGGAGCAGCTGGGCTGGCCCTAAGAATTTAGCTTGTGTGTGTGTGGGAGGGGGGGGGTGGCCCTAGAGGTAAGGCATCTGTCTTGCGAGCACTAGCCTAGGACAGACCTTGGTTCAATCCCCCTGAGTCCCATAGGGTCCCCCAAGCCAGGAGCGAATTCTGAGCGCATAGCCAGGAGTAACTCCTGAGTGTTAATGGGTGTGCCTTCCCAAATAAAATAGAACTCCGTTGGGACCTGGGGCAGGAAGCTCGTCCACCCAATGCATGGGCCCCACCACCTGTTAACCAGGTGAACAACTGTGCAGGATCTAGGCCCTATGTCCTCAGTGACCTGCAGCCAGCTGTGGGTCTTCAGAGCCTGGAGCTGAGGCATATGGGGTGGGCCACCCTGCTTGACCCCTTTGCACACGATGAGCAGCCCAGAGAAGTAGAGGTGATCAGAGGTGTTCGTCTGGAACTTTAGATACTGAGTCCTTCTTACTCCCAACCACCCTCCTGCAGATCCTCACTGCGTGCTCCCTTCCTCCAGGCAGAATTACCTGCCTTACCTAGATAGGTAGATGGAACCTACCCTGAAGTCCTTACTTTGGTTTTTGGGTCACACCCGGCAGTGCTCAGGGGTTACTCCTGGCTCCATGCTCAGAAATTGCTCCTGGCAGGCACGGGGGACCATATGGGGCATCGGGATTCGAACCGATGACCTTTTGCATGAAAGGCAAACGACTTACCTCCATGCTATCTCCCGGGCCCCGAAGTCCTTACTTTGAACAAATCCCACTATACCCTTGTAATCATGTCACTGGTGGATTAGTAGACCGATGGGCGGGGATCCCACCTCCTCCCCTCAGTTTCTGGGCATTTGGGTTTATACCCAGTCCAGATGCCAGATTCCCGTCTCCTCCCCAGGGCCCCTGGAAGGCAGCAGGTGTGTTCTGTGTGGTCAGCAAACACAGTAGCAAATGTATGGTCAGCAAACATGTCTGGTCAGAGACTGCCAGATACAGGCTCCAGAGACCCACCTGAGACAGTGGGGGAACTGCAGGGGGCAAGCTTGGGATCTGGGTATGTTCTACATGGCCACCTGCCCTGTTCTACTAGGGGTACCAGTAAGTCAAGGATCCTACACAACCCTGAGAGCAGGTCCTGGACTAACCCAGGAGTAACCCCTGAGTGCTGTCAGGTGTAGCCAAAAAGAAACAACCAAAATTCCCAAAACACAATAAACACAAGTCAGGTTGGATCTAGAAGCTGATGCTAGACCCCCGGACTCCCCAGGAAACCATGAGCATCCCCCAAAGCCAGGTCTACCCTTCCCCAGCTGGAGCAGTCAGTGCTGACCTGCAGTGGGCTCATTTCTGAGGCTTAGTGCGGGGTGAGATGGGGCGGTATTGTCTTTCCCAACCTCTAGCAGGGACCCCAGCCGCTGTAGCTATATGAGTGCTTCAAGCAGGGGAGAAGACAAGTGAGCAGGGGAGGAGGCCAGGTCCGCAAAAATTCCACCCCAAGAAGATCTGGGTAGTTCAGGACGCAGAGCCCAGGAGTCCTGAGCAGGTCATACCCTTGGGGACACGACCCAGGCAGCAGGGCAGAGTCGGGACACTGGGTCCAATGAGAGTTGGGGGCAATGCCCAGGAGCGGGTTACGAAGAACCGTGGTGGGAGAGATAGCATGAAGGTAAGGCATTTGCCTTGTATGCAGAGGTTGATGGTTCAAATCCCGGCATCCCATATGGTCCCCGAAGCCTGCCAGGAGCAATTTCTTTTTTTTTGTTTTGTTTTGTTTTTTGTTTTTGGGTCACACCCGGCAGTGCTCAGGGGTTACTCCTGGCTCCATGCTCAGAAATTGCTCCTGGCAGGCACGGGGGACCATATGGGGCACCGGGATTTGAACCGATGACCTTTTGCATGAAAGGCAAATGCC
>PVKC010026880.1:0-15961 GCA_004027635.1 Crocidura indochinensis
CCGAGAACTCTATTTATGGGTGATTGTGCTTCCACTGTAACTTTACCTTGTCCTCTTTCTTTGCATCTTTGTTGTCATAATTAAAATAAAAATTATTAAAAAAAAGTAGTTTTGTATCTTTTCACTGTCGCATCACTTATTTAATTCATGTATTATTATGCTCTGTTACTATTAAATTAAAAAAATTAAAATATAATTCTTTTTGAATAATTGATTTCTTTATCTTTGAGGAATAACCTTGATAGTTAAGCATATTATTTATTCTAAAATTTATTTTAGTAATATTAATATAGTGACACCAGCATTTTTTAGTCAGAGAATGATGTATATCCTTTCAATTTCTTAAGACCTTGTGCATTTATTGGAAATGCAATTCTTGTAGGTAGTAT
Organism: Crocidura indochinensis; assembly: GCA_004027635.1. Taxonomy (NCBI): domain Eukaryota; kingdom Metazoa; phylum Chordata; class Mammalia; order Eulipotyphla; family Soricidae; genus Crocidura; species Crocidura indochinensis. The sequence continues at coordinate 390 of PVKC010026880.1, forward strand.
ACACTTAACCTCTTTAAATTGGGGCCATCAACAAGATTCATTGTTGCAGCAAGTTTGCCTGTTATCTTGATATTTGCTTTCTATTTATCCCATATTTTTGCTCTCAGTGTTTCACTGATTATTTCAGAGTTCAGATAATAAATATTTTAATTATCAGGATTTACTGCCAAGATTGTGATTTCATGAATACTAAGTAAATATTATAAATAAAACACTTCCATGTTTTTTCCTGATATTCAAGTGTACAATGTTTCTATTTTTATACGTTTTAACTTTTCTTTTAATTGTGGGCCCACATAGTGTTGCTCAGTAGAGAGATACCAGCAGAACCTGAAAGGTTTACTGTAGAGCTATACCAGTTGACCTTGGAAGACCACCAACCTCATTCTTGTTTTTCAGGAATAAGGGAAGAGCTACATGAGATCACAGCGAAGATAGATTATTGCAAGGCATCTAATTTACCACTCAAATCAAATCCCTACTCCCACAGATTTTTCTAATAAACCATTATTACTTAATTTATTATCTATAAAAGATAGCAATCTTTTGAATTACTCATCATTTGGCTGAGATTTCTGGTATTTTTCTTTAGCATTGCTTACAATGATGATTGCTAAATGGCAGCTATGTCTGAAAATAGTTTTATTACTTAATGTTTTATAATGTATATTTATCGTGACTCTGCCGCTACTTGGAAAATGTTACACTTCAACACATTTTCCCTACACTTTGCTGTCAAAAGTTCTAGTATTTCTTGCTTTACTACCTTTTTTAAAAAAACGTGGCTTGTTGTTTTTCTTACTAAGATGTAGAATAGATTAACAACTCAATGTTTATAGGAGACAAAACTTCAATAGGAAAGAGACAGGAACAGGAGGCAAAACTCAAATGTGTTTTTTATATCGCCCTATTTTAGAAGTTTTTTTTAAAGGGAAGAGATACAGAGAGACACAGAGAGATAGGTAGTGAAATAGTTTAGTAAAATGGAGGCCTTGGTTTGACATCATCTGATTGGTTTAGTTTATTTCTGATAAGCGGAGACCTCTGCAACTCATCCATCCATCTGCCTTGATAAACAGGATGAGGGTCTTGAAACTATCAGGCCATCTGAATGATGTTACTTCTCTCTCCATTCCTTACTGAAACGTCACACAAAGCAGGTCATTATTTCCGGTTCACTGTTCATGCTTAGATTCTGTTGGTCATTTGGAGGACAGGGCTCTGTTATCTGTGCATAAGCTCTGAAAAACAACTTGTGAAAGATTTATTAGTTCCTCAAAATTTAATGCTTTTGGAAAGCAGCTTGTGAGTGAGTTATTCGTTTCTGTGATTTAGTACTTTTGAAAAAGAGCTTTGTGGAAAACTTGTTCCTGCTTCTAGTTTTCCTGTTGGGGGCTCTGATAGCTAAACCCCTTACACAAACTACCTAAAAATAGTGGCAACATTAAGTTTTAATGGGAAGAATTGGACAGTTTCATTTTCCCACTGTGGTTTAGGACTTTTGTTACTGAAAAAGAAGAAAAAAAACTTCTTTTAAGTTTTTCTTTCTTTCATGCTCTGTGTCTTAGGTTTGTTAAATCACTTTGATATAATTTTATATTTTCATGAAAATTTAAAATTCTTAACACAGTATTAACATGATTTGCACTTTTTTATTTATACTTTTTCATTTCTTTTTTACAACTCCAGTTTGAATTATTAAACCAGCTAAATATTTGCTGATGCTTTATGTTTTTATAAAATATTTCATTAATATATTTTATTATGAAAACATATATATTGCTATTTTAATTGAATAAAATTTTCTTTGATATTAAATTTGATGTTAATATAAATGAGCATATATTTCTCAAACATTATGGTTGTAGTTTCTTTGTATAGTAATTTAAATTATTTTTTTTTAATTTTATCCCCAGTGGAGTTGCATATTTGTGGGTGTGAAATGATGGTTCGGGGCCACAGTCAGTGAAATCTGGAGTACAGATATATGGCTAAGTTCTGGGGCCAAAGGTGCTCAGAACCAATAGTACAACACATGATGAAGTTTTTAGAATGGTATAGTGCTGCTTATCACACACACACACACACACACCACACACACACACACACACACACTCTACCATTTAAATTATATCCTAATTCCTTAAATAGATATTTTATTGTTTTCCATCTTTTTCATCATGAAGAATACTCACAATAACTTCATAATAATTTCTAATGGTTGTAATTCTATTAATAGTAATTAATGATATATATTTCTTGGGATTAACTTTTCTCTTCCTTAAATTACATAATTTGAATGCTTGGTCATCTTTGACCATTTCTCAGACTTTATGGATTTGAGTTGCTGAATATTTTTTTATTTAGGTATAGTATTTATATTTATTCTAGTTTAGCTACTCATAAAGAATAATGAATCAGGGGCCGGGAGTTGGCGCTGGAGATAAGGTGCCTGCGCTAACCTAGGACGGACCACGGTTCGATCCCCCTGTTCCCTATATGGTCCCCCGTGCCTGCCAGGAACGACTTCTGAGCGAATAGCTAGGAGTAACCCCTGAGTGTCACCGGGTGTGGCCCAAAAACCAAAAAAAAAAAAAAGAATAATGAACCAATTGATACTAAATTATAAATTTTGTTAGGTAGATAAAGGAAATATGATAAACATGTTTTTATTCAAGTGTGCTCTTTATTCTCCAATATTGAGACCTAAGAAACAGTAGTACAAGTCAATTCTCAGTATAGTGATTTTCACATATACTATAAAATGCAAGTTAAAATGAACAGTTAGAGATTAAATAGGTGACATAAGTACATGTAAGCACAAAAGGAGAGAATTGAGATATGTTTTACTGAATTCAACTATAGATCTTCTAATGTAGTTTATAATACCTTTTGAATTAATATGAATTTTCATGTTATTCTTTGCATATATTCACTTAGTTCTGCTACAATACATTTATAAAATTATAAATTTATATACCGACATATATAAAAGGTACTTATTTCTTTATATCAAGTTTTTGCATGCTTTAACTTTATGCAACAATTTTTTTTATTTTTCATTTTAAAATAGAAATTAATTGTATTACTTTTATAGAGTTTTCAAGGTTGAATCTAAATGCAAAAGTTCTGATTCTTAAGTAAAATAAAGTGAAACCATATTACAGTTCAGGTACATTACCAGCCTCATTTTTAGAAGCTTGCATTTTAAATTAGAACAAAAGCAAAAATCAAGCTATAACAACAAAATTGTTTTGCCCCCAAAGATCACCTCTCCCTGAAGGTTTCCCTAAAGCTATTTCTTATTTTAAGTAGAATTCTAGCTTTGCTACTGCTGCTTCTCAGGGGAGAAAAGATGCAACATCATGATAAATTCAACATTTCTTATTCAGAGAATGCCTCCCAGGAGATAGAACCACTTGCAGCATTGGATGCAGACTCTTGGCAAACAGATTGTGAAAGCAACTCTTAGTGTAAATTGGAAGTATCATCATATCCACTCCATTCTGGTTGGAAAAGCCTCACATCTGACATTTTTCTTGCTGTCTTTGCCTAGCACACAAATAGACCATTGGTTGGTACACCTAAACACAAGGATTGATAGGTGAACCCCTGGCTCAACCCAGGTAATAAAAACTTGCTTTGTAGCATGAAATAGCATTAGCAACTGTGAGATCCATTTCTCCTTCATATCCCACAGAGTGTGGGAGACTGCTTAAACCTAAGACAATATGGAGTCTCTTCGCCTTTAGTCTTGTGCTGAGTGGAACCTAAGGCACAGATGTCCTTGTTACAAAGGAAACAGCTAACCACTAAAAGTGAAAATTATTTAGGGCAGTCAGCCACACAACCTGGAAGAACTTGCTTAAATAAAAAAAGTTTTGTTAAAGGTTCCTTATAGAATTCATAAATGAAAGATTGATGTCTGATCTTTTATTTTACAAATATTGTAGTTGCTTTTAGCTAAGAATTGTAGAGTTTAAGATTCTGTTGACCAAAAGTTTAGCAATGTTAGGATTGGAAAAACAGATGTTCCATCTAGGTAAGACGAAAATAAGATGAATGTTTTACTCCTTCTGCCTGCCTCCTCTTACCCCTCCCTATTTCCTGCAGTTGTTTTTTAGAATAACTGCTGTTAGAGTGAAGAAGTTGTTTTGCCCTTTTTTGGAAAAAGCTTATGTTTGAACATTGATTGACAAATTGTAAAACCACCCCTTTTTGGAAGGGTATAAATACAGCTCTGATGTTGAAATAAACGGCCTTTGATCAGAACTTTGTCTTGGGCATCATTCAACCTCTTGAGAATTGCTTTTTAGGAAAAGACAAGATCTGACCGGCTTGTGAAGACCCTCGTAATAACTGGTGACCTCCTCTATCCTACCCCCGCGAGTCGGGGGTCCCCACCAGGGGGGGGTCACAACAAAGAATCAGCTTGACCTCTTGTACAGAATTTGTGAGTTCTTGTACAGAACTCATTCTGAAATAATGCAGAATTCTATAATTCCACTATGCTAATATTAATTAAATCCTTGCTCAAATCAACATTTCCTCATACACTCAAAAATACAGCCGGTATAGTAAGAAATAACATATTTTGGGTCCAGAGATACAGAACTTTGGGTAAGGTGTTTGCCTTGTATGTAGCTAAATCATATTTATCCCCATCATTTTATATAGTTTTTGAAGCACCATTGGGAGTTATTTCTGAGGTCAGAGTTAGGAATAACCTCTGAGCACTGCTAGGTGTGAACCCATAACCAAATTAAATTAAAAAATATCCATAAATTATAGACAAAGTAGCAGCAGAGTAAATGTCATAAAGTGACTTCATGGAACCAGCTCAAAACAAATAAATAGATTCATAAAATTATTTACAATAGCTTTGACATGGAAAATATTGAGGATGTTTAATGATCTCATAAAATTGTGATGCAGGTATTCAATAAAGCACAAGAATGTATGAGAAAAGAAATAAATAATATTACAATCAAAACTGACTTTACTAAATTATTTAAAATATATTTTATTAGGTGAAAGGAAATGCTCAAATAAAACTCTTGCAAACAGAGTAATAGCAGCCAAGAATAAAAACAGTGAGCTCCAAGATGAGCTTGGGAAACCTCTTTAATGATTGAAGATGAAATAAAAGTCTTATAATATATGAATAGCAGGTAATAGAGTATTGAGATAATTGAAATAAAGATTATGTAAACTCTTCAAAAAACCCAATAAATTGAATTTTCAATGACGAACTGTTAGTCAAATAAAATATAAATGAGAAATTCCCAAAGTTGAAGTGTATATATGCCTATGCTCAGCAGTCCTGACCTGTAGCAGATAATAGATACCAACCTAAATAAAAAATACTAAACTATATATCATATTTAAAATGATGAAAGTCAGAGATAAAGGTAAATATTGAAAGCAGCCAAATCAAAAATATAAACTATATCTAAGGGACATAAATTATATGATCAGCAGATATATCAAATGAACATTTAAATCAAAAGATATTTGATAATTATTTAAAAAAATCAATGATATGAATGGTTGATAATAAATACCCTACCCATTTAGACTATCATTCAGATGAAAAGAAACAGTATAGTAACCCATGGACAAAGAACTAAGAAAATGTATGTCCTTGAAACTTACTTTGAAGAAACAATAAAAAAATTTCTAAATATACGACCAATTTTAAAGTATTACTTCTATAGAAGTATCATAAAAAATAAAGTCTAGGGTACAATGCTACTCAAAGTCAATGGCCTAATGTGTCAATAAAAAGAAACAAAGAGGGGGCCGGGCGGTGGCGCTAACCTAGGACGGACCGCGATTCGATCCCCCGGTCCCCCATATGGTCCCCCGTGCCTGCCAGGAGCAACTTCTGAGCGAATAGCCAGGAGTAACCCCTGAGTGTCACCGGGTGTGGCCCAAAAACCAAAAAAAAGAAAAAAGAAACAAAGAGGCAAGATGTAGTAGGAAAAAAAAAAACTGAAAGATACTTAACGCTGCTTACAAGAAACACATCTGAACAGTTAGAACATGTGAAAAATCAAAGTTAAGAGTTTGAAAAAATACTTTAAATAATTTTCTTAAAATGCTGGGACTGCTATACCTCAGAGAACATAGAATTCAAGTTAAAATTTTTATTTAAAAATAATTCATAATTTACCAAGACATATGTTCATAAAGAAGCACTTACCTTTAGAAAACGTATGCATGTAATAAAGGACCATCAAAGTGTTTAAATCAACTTATACTAGACCTGAATCAAGAGATTTAAAACAAAACAGTAGTAATTGGAGACTTTAACACTGCTGAGTCACCTCTCAATAGTTTAAGCAGACTAAAACCTAACTAGGAAACACTAGCTAGTATGTATAAAATTGAAAATATAAAGCATATATATTATATTATAAATATATTTCCCTCAAAAGTCAAATATAAATTATTTTATAATATAATGGAACATTTTCCAAGATAGGTTACATAGTGTACCATGAAATAAATGGTCATAGAGTTATAAAGACAAAAATTAATTTTGTCATCATCTCAAAACATGATGTGTTGAAAATAGAAATTAGTCACAAATTATTTTTCAACAGTGGGAAAACTCAATCATTATGAAAATAAACAACCCACTAACAGACAATAAATAGGTCAAAGAGGAAACCAGAGATGATATCAAAATATCAATCAATATAAATAAAAATGAGGCTATGTGCTATAAGAAATCAGACACAGCAAAAGCTATACTAAGAGATATTAGGAATTCAGCTGTTCATCAGGAAGAAATAAAAGGACCATATAAATAACTGATATACATATCTTAAGTAATTAGGAAAGCAGCAATAAAAGAAAAAGAATACAAGAATAAGAGGAGAACATTTAGAGCAGAAATGAATGAATTAAATCCAAAAGAAAAATCCAAAGCACCATAAAATTAATAACTTTTTCTTTCAGCAAATAATTAAGTTTGACAAAACACTGGCAAGACACAAAAAGAAAGAAGAGAGAATCCTAGTGAAATGAATCGGAAATGAAAGCCAATTCACAAAAGCTATCACAGAAATGCAAAGGTGCATTATAAATTACTTTTAAAACTAATATGGGAAAAAAATGGGAACATTGAAAAAAAAAAACATAAATGCCCGGGCTTTTAGAGCTTCCTAAAATTAAACCAAGGTAAATGAAACATCTGAACAAATACATTTCTGTTGTGAAACCTCAAACACTAATAAAATATTCTATCAAAAACAAAAGCCTAGACTGAGATTGCTTCTCTAATGAATTCTTCCAAGCTTTAAAGAAGATCTCTATCAATTCTGTTTAGACTCTCACAAAAAAGTCAAAGAAACAGAAATCCTCCCAGTTTCTATGAAATAAATATTATCTTTATGCCAAAAGAAAAGACTCAACAAAAATAAGAAAACTATAGACCTATGTCTCTAATAACCATTGGTACAAATATCCTTAACAAAACATTGGTAAATTGAATGGAACAACACATCTCAAAGATAACATACCATGAACATTGTGAATTAGTCTCAGAAATGCAAGGATAATTTACATACATAGTATAATATACCATATCAATATAATAAAAGTAAAATTGTATGCTTATATTAATAGATGTACAGAAAACATTTGACAAGATCCAGCAGCCATTTGTGATAAAAAAAAAAACTCACAATAAATTGTTGAAGAAACTTTCTATTAACATAGTTCAAAATATATATCGCAAGGCACTGGAAACATTGAGTAGCTTTATTCTCAGTGGGGAAAAAATGAAAGTGTTTCCTCAAGATTAAGTATAAGAATAGCCTGCCTACTATCATCACTACCATACAATATATTATTTAATTTTTTTCCATAGCAATTAAGCAAGAAGGAGATATTAAGGTCATCCAGATTAGGAAATAATTAAAATTTTCACTCATTGCAAATGATAATATTATATGTAGAAATCCCCAAAGTCTAAACACACACAAGCACGCACACACACACACACACTCTCTAGAAACAGTGGATTTATATAGAAAAAGTTGGGCTACAAAATCAACATGCAGAATCAACAAGCAGAAATTCATGGATTTTTTTGTATAGATATAATGGAATGAAACAAAGAAATTAATTTTATTTTTTGAAGAGAGGAATTAATTTTATTTTTTGAAGATAGAAATTAATTAACATAAATTTTACACAATTGTGCTCCAGAAAATCAAGAAACTAGGTATCAACAGAAGAGGTTAAAGAATAAAAATATAAAACATTTCTAAAATAAATAAAATAAGACATAAGAATATTGATACATTTACTTTTAATATATTAAGATTACTATTATTAAAATGGCACTGATGGGTCAGAGTGATAGCATGTGATAGGGTTTTTTCTTTACATGCGCCAACCTAGGACAGACCCCAGTTCTATTCCCAGCATCCCATATGGTCCCCTGAGCCTGCCAGGAGTGATTTCTGAATGCAGAGACAGGAGTAACTCTGAGTGCCACCGGGTCACCCCAACCCCCTCAAAAAATAAATATAAATAAATAAAATTGAATTGATATCCAAAGCATGTATAGGTTTAATGCAGGCACTATAAGAAAAACATTACATTATAATTAATAACATTTTTATAGAAATTGATAAAATGCTTGAAAAATTTATGTGGAGTAAAATAAAGTACCTAAACTTAGGATAAAGAAAATAGAGGTCATTTTCTAAGTAAATGGTATTATTAATCTGTAGTCCTTAAAAAATAAAGGTTGATGCAGGAATAAAGATAGAGTCTTAGATCAGTATCAAATTCAGAGCCGAGAAAGAGAGAGAGAGAGCTAGAGAGAGATCCTCAGTATTTAATTAGCAAAAGACATGAATGAATTAAGGTATTTAATTGTTATTAAATTAAGGCATTTTATTTTATTTATTTATTATATGATTTAAGTAAAATATTTTAGTGATGTAAGGTCACATGTAAAAAAACAACAAATTTAAATAAAAACAAAAATTATACTCTTCTAAAACTGCACAAAAAGCAAAATAAAATGAAATAATAACCACAATATCAGACTTCAATCTATTTCATACTGAGGGAAACATCGGTTGCATAATTTATTACATTGGAGCAAAAATTTTTGTAAAATATTTAACACTAATAGCCAAGGAAATAGCTGCAAGGATAAACCAATGGAATGAAAGTAAGAAGCTTCTACACTTTAAAGAAGGATGACATGCAAAATCAAACAAACAAATAAATAAATACATAAATAAATAATAAATAAATAAATGACAAAATAAAAAGGAAAAATAGTTGCCCACCACTCATGTGATTAAAAAGTTAAGTTCTAAATTATGTAAAGTGCTGGGGGCACTATAACAAAAATCGCCAATTGACCCTTGAAAAATGGGGTAAAGAGATGAAGAGAAGTTTCCCTCCAAGACATTCAAATGGCCAAAAAGAACACACACACACACATACACACAAACACAAACACACAAATCCAAACAATACTGACAAGGGCACTACAGGTAGGGGGTATATGCCTTGCATGCAGCCAAAATTGGTTTGATCCTTGGCATCCCATATGGATTCCTGAGCATGCCCAGGGTGATTAATGACCTCAGAATCAGGAGTAATCCCTGTTTATCACTCTGTCTAAATCAAACATTCCCACTCCCTCACCGCTGTAACCTCCCACCCCAAATAAGAAGGAAATATCTTACATGTGAGTGACTAACACATCAATGTGACTAGCTCACATTATAAACACTTAAGTGCTCACTTCGGTAGCACATATACTATAAAACACTTAAAAACCCAGGGTTGATATCTCTGTAGGAATGGTGAATCATGCCCTTCTCTCACGGCTGCTTGGTAGAGAGGTTCAGCCATTGCCTAAAACTAAAAGGTCACCTCAGAGCCATTGAGATAAGAAAGATGCTTGCATTGAAAGCAGTCAACCTATATTCAGTAGTAAGCATTCCATATGATTCCCATAGCACCACCAAGAGATATTTCTGTGTGTCAAGGAAGGAATAAGCACTGGGTATTCCACCTGTGGCCCAAAAGAAAAACATAAAAAAAATAATATGAACACTAGAAATCTAGGAATTGGAATTTCTATTTTCTTTTATTTTCTCTGACAGGCAGCATCAATGATTTCTTTCCTTTAATATCTTTATTTAAACATCTTGATTGCAAATATGATTGTGATTAGATTTCAGTCATGTAAAGAACACCCCCTTCACAAGTGCAACATTCCCAACACCAATGTCCCAAATCTTTCCAGTTCCCTCAATCATTCACATGGTTATGGTAGCTCTCAATGTAGTTATTTGTATAACTGCACTCCCACTCTTTGAAATGTGCTGGAGGTTCCAGCCCTCCTCTCTTTGTCTCTGAGGATTGTTGCAAAAATGGCTTTTATTTTTCTTAAAGCTCATAGATGAATGAGACTATTCTGCATCTATCTCTCTTCCTCTGACTTATTTTACTCAGCATGATAGATTCCATGTACATCTATGTATAAGAAAATTTCATGACTTCATCTCTCCTGTCAGCTGCATAATATTCCATTTTGTATATGGAATTTCTTTAGTCATTCATCTATTGAAGGGCATCTTGGTTGTTTCCAGAACTGGAATTTCAACACATCCATTAATTTATTTTCTTGACATTTACCACAAGGGTCTAAAATATCATTTATAAAAGACATTTATTCCACTTTGTTGATTGCAGCACTATTTAACATAGCCAAAATCTGGGATCAACGTAAGTGCCCAAGAGCAGATGACTGGACATAGTAATTAAAGTACATGTACACAATTAAATGCAATGCAATTCTAAGTAAATATGAAATTATGCATTTCAGGTGGATTTGATGCTATGAGGGTGATCCAGAAACTATCATGCTGAGTCAAGATAGTTGTAGAGGATGGACCAGCATCACATGGCCCTTTTCTTGTATGGGGTACAAAATGTTGTCCAACTTCAGTATAATCTGAGAACTAGCCTTGGTAGGATACAGACCACAAGAAATGGAAGAAAAGGGAAATTGGGAAGAGGGTAACTGAGTTAATAGTAAAAAGAAGTGAACACTCTGTGGGAGGGTATCAAGCTGGACTATGACAGATATGAAACAAAATAAGCAGCAATATTATAAACTACAGTAACTAAAATAAATTGGTAGAGATTAGTAGATACTTCTCTTGAGACTGATTTTTTTGATCATTGTATGTCTAAAACTTAGTCATGAACAATTTTTAAATCACAATCCTTAAAAATTAAAATTTATAATAAGTATAAAAAGCTATGTTTCTCTTTCCCAATTCCAGTATTTACCTAATATTCATTCTATTAAGAATGTCACAAAACTTACATTTACATCTAAATATGGTTGCACATCTTATATAATACATCTATGTACAAAATGTGAACATTTTATTAATTCTTTAAATAATTTAAATGATAGTCATTATTCTTTTAGTCAAAATTTCCTGTCAAATATCTAAATATATAGGTACCCCTTGTACTCAACTAATGAATGGAGAGTTCCACTAACCATAAGTTTTGAGTCTTTTTGTGATAAATTAGTAAAAAGGATTTCTTCATTCAAATTTCAGAATTTGTTTATTTCAATTATGCAAAAATTTGAAAAGAAAAAAATAATGTATTATGGACTTTTTATTCATGAAGCTTTGGTTTAAAGGAAAAGGGCTACCTGACATGCTCTTTTAGTAAGGTAGATTTGACATTGACGAATTGTGTTATATAAAGATAATAACTCCTTTGAAATTTGTGAGAACTTCTTTATTAAGGTAACAAATAAGTCAAAACAGAACTTGCACCGAAAATAAAATAAGAAATAGGAAATCAAAAATATATCTTTGTTCCTGTTTGTATTTCCCTTTCAAGATGGACAGCATTTTTTAAAATTCTTTTTAAATTATGTTGAGCAAAATGAATCAGAGAGGATAGACATAAAATAATGTCACCTATTTATGGGATATCAGAAAATAAAAGGATAGTATGGTAATACCAGAAACAATAGGGATCAAAGCTGAAAGACCAGTCCATAGTAAGATGCTAGTCACAAATAGTGGAGCAATGCAGTTAGGTTAGAGAAGATAGCACTCTAAGTAACATAATAGTTGGAACTGATCACTCTAGCAAAAAAGAGGGTGCTATAAGAGGATAAAGTGATATACATGACACATGCCCTTTCACTAATAATAGTGAAAACCATAGTTTCTAAAGTAGGAAAAAGAGGAAGAAAGAGAGATGCGGGGAGAAAGAGAAGTGAAATGTCTCCCAAGAGACCCAAGAGTCAGGCAAAGGAGAGAGGGGAAAAATGGGAGAGAAATTGGTGACATTGATGGCCATAAATGTGCATTATTGAAGGGAGGTGTACATTGTATGACTGGAACTCAATCATGAAACATTTTGTAACATTGAGTGTTTAAAGTAATAGTTAAAAATGGTAAAATTCTTCATACAAACATATTAAAACAAAACATTGATAATGCATATTATATGTCTAGCCAGATAAACAAATTATCTGGGATACAAGATTTGATGAGTACAAATTCCATTCTGCTTAAACTAAGAGTCTTGATTTTGCAATAAATAGAAGTGTCAAACTTTCTTTTTTCACTTCTGTAGTTTCAGAAACGAGAGTTGGGGAGGCAGTTCTGAGCATACTTTTTCTTTCCATTGCTCTCTGGACTACAATAAAAAACGATCTTTCCCTTTTGGACAAAGGCAGTGTTATAGCTTTTGGTGCATCAGAGATGAACTAAACCTGGCTTAACTCAGAGTAAAATGGCAATACCCCATTTGTGTCTCTACACTATGATAGAATCACTAAGGCTAATTAGAAGAAGTCAAGGTGGCATCCGAATATGATCAGAAACGTAAAGTGACTGTAAACTCAACATTTACTCGTCTCTCAGGAGAGAACTGAAAACAGTTAAGCTGATTGGCAGCAATGCCAGGACAAAGTCAGGATGTTAGCTACTACTGCCTTGTAATATAGTTGAGTGTCAGGGAGCATTAGACCTTCATTTTTCTTAATTGCACACAGAATTGCTTTGGTATTCTGGGTCTTGCGTAATCCTTTACAATAATGCGATTGCTTTCAGTATTTTAATAAGGCTTGCATGAAGTCTATAGACTGAAAGGTCCACAACTTTCATATGGTTTAATTCAATGTCAATATATCATTTGTGTTTAAGAAATGGGCTGTTTAAATAGTGCATAATTAGCAGGATTATAAAAGATAAAATAAATTCTCCTAGACTAAACTGCATATATTCTGCTTCAGTAAATCATTGGACCCTAAAATTCTTAATTTGCTAAAAAGTAATACAATAGCATAAACTCTTATAAATTTGTTATATTTTAAGTAACAGAAAAACCAGTATGCAAAATAAAATTTTCTAATATTAGAAATTTCAATCAAATGATGTATAACTATATAATGATGTAGCATTAAATGTATTCTTTTAAAAAATAAGACTATTTTCAATTTTATTTAAAAGTGTATTACCTTGTGTTTTGCTGATCCTGCTCTGATCTTGCAATGAACTCAGTTCCTTGATTACTAGCAGAATCTATTATGAGGACAGAGTTAGAAATTATTATTAAGCACTATAGAACAGGTTTCAATCGTCCCCAAATAAATCACATAAAATGCAAAATGCATGTAGTATAATTAAATTGTAATAATAATTACACATAAAGTTATATTTTTATCATTAAACAATTATTACCAACCTATTGATTTATGTTAATAATTATAAAACCCAAAATTAAATGCCTATAGATTTTTATAACGCCATATAGATTTATTTGTATATCTAATGTCTAGTAGCTGCCATCATTGTAGCTTGTTTCATTTCTACCTTTCTCATTGTAATATCTATTTACCATATTGATGCAAATGGAGGACCGGTTTTTCAAAGCCAATATACTAGAGAAAGTATCAATATGCAAGGTGTGCCAATCTCTACTAAATGACATTTTAAAATGTTCTGTTAGCCAATGGAAAATCAAGCAATTGTCAGCAGTCTCCATCTTTTGAATAGAGCATCACAATGTCACAGTACTGAGGAAAATGCAAAATGATGGGATGGATTTATCTTAAATATAATCTATCTCAAATGGCATATTTTATTTATAATTAAATAAATCTCAGTACATTTGCCAAGCCATAGCATATTCAATAGCATCTCTTGCTTGATGCCTCCTTTTTATTTTCACAAACATTTGTAGAAATTTAGTATGAAAAATATCCCAAAAGCCTACTAGACAAATTCAGAAACTACAACTTTGATTAAAAATAGTTTTATTTGTTCCATAGTAGTGTTTTTGTTCTTTATAAAATTTATTTGCTGAATACATTTATGATGACAAAAAAGACACCACAATTCTAATCTATCTACATTCTTTGTTATCTAATTTACTCTTTAGATATTTCTAAAGTTATCCCTTTGCAATTGCAATGTTGGTTCTTTTCAATAAAAAAGATGCCATCAATCTCCTAGCTATTTCTCTCTTTAAATCCCTTTGCTTCACTTTCAGTCGTCAAAGTATTAAATTAACTACATTTATTGACCCTTTTAAGAACTATTCTATTGCAAGACTGCACATTTATGCCACTTGAAAACAATTTGGAATATGACTGCTATATCAGTTGCAGGAATAAAAGACAGCAATTATCAATGGTTAGGAAATCAGGAAAAGTGATTTGCAGCTAGAGAATAAATAGTTTCAGCCAGCAAGAATCTCACTCAGTCCTCCAGAATTGGTGATACAGTCTGTCATTTTAACACTATCTAAAACAGATTTTCTGTTAATGCAATGTTTTTATAATTCTAAATAAAATTCAGCGAAGATTTTCATGGATATATTTATTTTTATCGAGAACTTATTCCAATAGCTTACAGCAGAATCTGCAGGTAGATAATTGCATTTTCTTTCTTAACTTTCCTTCAGGAATGACAATAATAATAGGGGAAAACAGTTTTATGGAATCTGGTATTTTTCATTATCAGTGACGAACTTTCGGTATTCTTTGACACTTGACTTTCTCAAAATCCTGTGAAGTAATATGTGTGATATGTAAAGTGTGCTGAAGTGAAGGATATATATTTTAAGTATGCAAAGTAAGATATAAGCTACTATCAAAATTGAGAAAAAAACTCTAAAGAATCTGTAAAGCATATAATACCATGTTTAAGAATTCCTTTTTGCTTAAATTTATTCTATCAATATTTAATATTCAGCCAGGCATCCCTTTCTCTAGAGTTTTCTCTTCCCAGATCGTGATGAAAATATAGATACATTTTAATTGTATTTTTCAAATCCCAACTTGTTGAAGGAATGGGGAAAATAGTTCTATATTTTAAAAATGCCTTGAATAACAATGTCTTAAATACAATGCCTTTAATAATCCCTTGAAAATTTGACTTTAGACTCAAATTCAATACAAAAGCATTCCATCACCAAATTGGTATGAGAGAGCTAGAATACAATTTATTTCTGGGTTTGAAGATGTGAAATGAAGCCAT